>JBBMOC010000018.1:697001-761176 GCA_037975185.1 Centropyge bicolor | reverse complement strand
CCTCCCTCCAGGTGGTGTCCATGGGTCTGTACCTGGGGGAGAAAGCCTACCTGAGGAGCAGCTGGAACATCCTCGACGGTTTCCTCGTGTTCGTGTCTCTCATCGACATCGTGGTGTCGATGGCGGGCGGCGCTAAGATCCTGGGAGTTCTCCGTGTTCTCAGGTTGCTCAGGACGCTGCGCCCCCTCAGGTCAGGAGGACAAACTGTCATCTTTATCTGTTGAGTCAGGATTGGTTTGTTTTGCAAAGAAACAGTTGGACATTATGTTAGAAGATCGACAAAACAGTGTCACGTTTTCCGTAGAGACATGAGGTCAAAGCTAATTATTAAAGGTATTAATATTTTTTAATGCAATATAAATATGACAGTATTTAATACATGAATGTTAACATGCCATTTTTTTCATAGTTTTATTTTTGCAACAACTTAAAGAGATGAAATTATCCATTAATTCACCAGATGAAAAGCAAAGATCAGAAAAATAATAAAAAATAACGTGAAGCTGATGTATGTTTATTTTCTGCTTTTCTGTCACATTAATGACATCATTTCACCACATTTTGGATTTATCTCTCACACCTCGTGGCTTCCCGACCTCCCGCTGCTTTAAGATATGTTTTCAACCATTAGTACCTGACAGAGCAGTTAAGAAAACAGCTGAGGTGGAAGCAGTCGGTGAACCAAGGTGCACGGAGCCCAGATTCCATCCAGCCGAGGTCATTTTAGGTCGGAGCGAATTTAGTCTCTGCTGTATGTCATCACCACGAATGCACCGCAGGACCCGACACAGCCTTCGTCTTGTAGAGACTAATCTCTTTTTGTTTAAACTACTGCAAATGGCTGCTTTGTTAAATGTACTTTAAACACCATATAACACTGAAGTTATTAGTTATTATTTGTTTGGATGAAAGCAAGTTTACATTTTAATTTTCTAATTCTATCAAGTCTTTCTGTTTCCTCTCTCTCTCTCTCTCTCTCTCTCTCTGTCGCTCGCTCCTCCAGGGTGATCAGCCGAGCTCCCGGCCTGAAGTTGGTGGTCGAGACCCTCATCACGTCCCTCAAACCCATTGGCAACATCGTCCTCATCTGCTGTGCCTTCTTCATCATCTTCGGCATCCTCGGCGTCCAGGTGAACACTCCTCCGCCTTCGTCCTTATTAATCATCTTGCCAGCTGTATAAGGACTCATAATTGGACCTGAGGTGGTCGAACTGCTGCAGATATAATGTGACCTAACAGAGCGACCCCCTGTGCTCACCTCGGCCCTATTAAGTTTTTAAAAGCAAGAGAATTAAAGAGGGTTGAAATCTGCTCCACAGGCCATAATTAGGCTCCATCTAGAACCAGAACTAAAACCAAGGAATGGAAGATTAGCAGTGGGGAAAATGAGATGAGGCTGTGTGGCCCCATTTGCACCCACGACAAAATCACATCCCCCAAGTTTAATAATAACACGTCATTATAAAAAAATTCCATCAGTTGGGGGTTAATTTGCTCCAAAAGCAAAGATCAGGCTGAGTTAAGACTGAATTTTGCTCTCCACATTTTCCTGCATGTCATCACACAATGATCCACGATCTCCATCCTTCACATGGAAAAATATGCATAACATAAGTTATGAAGTTATTGGCACAAAGCAAAAAAACAGTTTTCAGTTTTCAGGCTCATAAAACTGTAAGTGTCCCGAAAGCATCAGTATTAACTATATCTGCACAACAGGGCTGAATCATTACAATATTTTTTTACAATATTTACAGATGAGCTCATGACTCTTGCAAAAGCCGACTTGATTTTTCATTCCGGCCCTGTATTTTCTCTCTCATCTCGTTGTCGGTGCCACCCAGTTCTTCCCCTCATCACTCCAGTTATTATTCTCTCTGCATCTGCTGTTATGCATTATTTTACTCTTCCTCCGCTTTGATGTGTTCAGTGTGATCGAGAATTAAAAATGCTCTCTCTGAGGAGGGAAACCGCGCTGCAGTTCGTCTTCATCGTTACAGACGCTAATTATGAAATTACTTGAAAGAAGTGGCCGCACTCGAGCCTCCTCATCAACATGTGTCTTTGTTGTGCTTGTGTCTGTCATGTCCTTCCCCGTGTGTGTGTGTGTGTGTGTGTGTGTGTTTTCTCACCAGCTTTTCAAAGGGAAGTTCTACTACTGCGTGGGCTTCGACGTGAAGAACATCACCAACAAGTCCGACTGCCTGGCTGCCAACTATCGATGGGTTCACCACAAATACAACTTTGACAACCTTGGACAGGTACAAGAGGAGAAAAATGAACGTTATCATTCTGGATGTAAACACAAACAATGGTGCACAGAATCATAATAATAATGACTAGCGCACGCTAGAACAACAGAATTAACTCAGAGACATATGACAGGAAGTAAATTACTCAAACCAATGCTTTTAAATCTAATGAGCAATATTTTCTAATATTGATATGACAAGGTATTTCAAATGTACTTTTCCTTATTTTGCACCACATTCAGTGTTGAATTACGCTAACAACGCTAACAAACAGCTAAAGACCTTGTCACAGTTGATATTAGGAACTCTCTTCATGCCCGTTCTTACTAATTAAAATCACATAATAGCAGTCATAAGTCGTCATAATCATAAGCACACAGGAAGAGTTTGAGGTGTAGCATCTGGTTTGGAACAAATGCATGAGAGCAGCAAGAACAATGAGCAACTTGAAATGTATGACACTAAAATCATGCAAAGAGACAAACTGTTTTGTTTTTGTCTTCAGTCATATTTTTGCGGGAAATATTTTATCATACAGCATTAACTACATTAGACCTAATTAAAGTTTTGTTTGTTTGTTTGTGTGTGTGTGTGTGTATGTGTGTGTGTGTGTGTGTGTGTGTGTGTGTGTGTGTGTCTGTCTGTCTGTCTGTCTCCTCCAGGCTCTCATGTCCCTGTTCGTGCTGGCCTCAAAAGACGGCTGGGTCAACATCATGTACCACGGACTGGACGCAGTGGGAATAGACCAGCAGGTAATAACAGCACTGGGACAAACTTGTGTCATGACACCAGACACACCGAACATCTCTCCACCACTGGTTTGGGTCCAGTTTGTGGTGGCACAAACTGAGTAAATCAGCTCACATGTCTTGATCTCCAAACGCATCCTCCAGCTCGTTCTGGGAATCCTGCATGTTCTTTGGCTGGATGGAGTATGAATCCATTCTTCTGTCCCCCCTACCAGTCGGGTGGAGGCCTTGTGATAAAAGATTCCAGCTGGGGGCTCTATGCTGTGTGTCACCCCCTTTAAGCTGCCAGAATATGGTCGAATAGCTTTTTAAACCCCCTCCCCCACTCCTTCTAAACGTCAGATTAGGGCGGCTGTGTCCGACAATTCCTGTAGCTTTCAGACATTCACGCCCACTTCACACTGTGGTTTTTAGCCATGTGGAGGTGAGAACTGAGCCTGGGTTTGAACTGGCTCTGTCTTTTCATCTCTGAAGTCACTGCTCATGTGAACAGACCTCAACAGGATGAATTCCTCCCAGCAGAGACTGGAACGTGCATTTATTACTATGAGCACATTTCATTTCAGCCAGTTGGACAACACACGTACAAACCAGCTCTGATCGAACACGACCCCCCACCTCCATGTTTCCTCTCTGTCTCAAACAGAGGTACTGTGATCCCAGACAACCTGCAAAGCAAAATTAGGTTTTGATCAAAGGTGGACTAACATTCAGAGCTTCACTTCAGACTCGTGCACTGTTTACAAAAATACAGATGCTGCAACAGCCTAGATCATGCTCCAGAATAAGATAAGATAAGATAATTCTTTATTGATCCCCCATAGGGGAAATTCGGGTGTTGCAGCAACACAAGCATACAATCAGGTAGAAGTATAAAGTATAAAAAACTATATAAGAAAAGGTATATACAACTTAGTATATAAGTAACAACAAAGTACAAGTGGAACCTAAAGTGGCTTAGTGAAGATAAAGTGACAATCATCAATTTACAAAACAGCAGCAAATGTAGGTAGTGCAATATGAGAATATGAGGTAGATAGTCCAGGATAGTTACGTCAGTAAAGCAGCAACTATAAATATTGCAAAATGAGAGATAATGATAAACCGCATAATGAATATACTGTATATATATATATATGTAAGAAGAGGTATGTACAACTGAGGTTCAAATGGCAGATCCAAAGTGACTTAGGGTTAATGCCTTCATCTCAGACTGAGAGACTTCGACTGCCTTTATTGTCATTACACAAATTACACAGCAGTGCAAATTGGGCAGCGAAATTTCGTTGCAATGGCTTCTGAGGATGAGTCAGCAATGAATACAGTAGTGCCAGTCGGTGGATATATAAATAGTTAAAAAAAAAAAAAAAATTAAAATATACAATATAAATGCAGGTGCTGGGAGCTATATATAGACAGATGTAAATGAACAATAGTTACCAGTAATGAGGATATATACAAAGATATTGCACAGAGCAAATTAGCAGCAAGTCGATTATTGCACTCAAGTACTGGTGGTGAATATAAAAGTGAATATAGATCGATAAATCCACAGAAAATATTGCACATAACAGAGAGAAACAGTTTGAAAAATGGTGAACAATGACAGGTCAAGTTTAATTTAAAGATTTGAAATTGAAAACTAAAAGTATTGTTCATAATCAAAAGTATTGTAGTATGTAGTCATCAAAAGTATTGTAGTAGGGAGTGGCCAGTTTTCAGAGTATCAGTTCATTCAGAATCTGGAGAGAAGGCAGTTATTAAGAAGCAGAAATGGAACCGAGCTACGCCCAGTCAGACTCAGTCCATTTGTTTCTGTGTGCAAGAAAAGGATTAAGGATCAACAGGTGAAGACACTTACGCTTTCTTTCTTTTCATCCCTTGCATTTCACCAAATGAAAGTAGCGTCACAGATTCTTGTTTTGCAGTATAAAGTCTTGCAAATGCTCAAGTTTCAGTAAACTTCCTTTTAACGCCACACTTCATGCATCCATTCACACATGTGACGTCAGAGTCCCATGATGCAAATGAGTCTTCTCAGGCGTCTACAAAGCCAACAGATTCTCTTTAGAGTCGCTTTTATTTGAAAATCTTTTAGGGAATCTATTAAAGAGAGGGCGTCATTCTGCATGATTCAGTCTCTCCGCCTCAGGGACAAACCTCCGCGCAGTCCAACACGGCTCTGAATGACTAATCCCATTTGCACTCCGCCCCGAGCTTTCAACACTCACTGCTCCTCCAAATTGAAAATCTGTCTCTCATCTCCGCTTTTTATTGCACCTGAACTTGATTTTCGTTATGTAATGACTCCGCGCGATAACGACCTCGCCAGCCAATCAGCTCCGTCTCTTCTTCACGTCGTCTCCATGTTCCTCCCTTTTCTCCTGATCGCCTGTCATCCCTTCTTACCGGTGGCAGCTCCGGGATTTTGCAGGACTGTGCCGGCTGTGCGGTGCTTTGGTTAATTGGACGACTGAGAGGCTTATATTAATATTTCATATGTGTCTCAGAACTGGACAGAAATGGATGAGCTCTCCTCACTGGCTGCTTCTTACATTTATAACAATGATAAACTAATCCAGATTCTTCTTCAGAGAATAAAGTGATATTCAAACATCACCTTCCTTCCTGAAAGACTCCTCCCAGTCTTGGTCTTCCTCACTTCCCTTCTCTCCCTCCTCTTCCTCCCCTCCAGCCGGTGACCAACAACAACCCGTGGATGCTGCTCTACTTCATCTCCTTCCTCCTCATCGTCAGCTTCTTCGTCCTCAACATGTTCGTGGGCGTCGTGGTGGAGAACTTCCACAAGTGCCGGCAGCACCAGGAGGTGGAGGAGGCCAGGCGACGGGAGGAGAAACGCCAGCGCCGCATGGAGAAGAAGAGGAGAAGTAAGAACCAGGGAAGAGTTGGGAAAAATACATAAAGACGAGAAGGATTAGGATGAAAAATTGGAGTGTAATGATAAGTCGGGAGGGGGGGAAGGAAAGAGGAGGTGAAAATGAGGATGGAAAAGTAAAAGGAAAGAAGAAGAAGAGATAAAGAAGCGAGTGGAGGGAGCAATGGGGGATAGTTGATAAAAGAGGAATAGCTTCAGGAAGCATAGAGAGAATCAATAAGAGAGAGAGAGGAACAATTAAGAGGAAGAAGAGACTGAATATACAACACACAAATATATTAATAACAAGTATTAATTTCTTGTCTTGCATGTTCATTTACCCCTTCAGAATAAAATGCAATACAGGAAGTTAATTAACATGTTCAATAATAAGTAATACTGAACTCCAAACTTTTAGAAAGTCTCTTTCCTGCTACAATCCAAACGTCATCTATATCCAAGACTTCTAATTTCACGTTTTATATCACACATCCTCAGTGATATAACTTTGAATGAGTCATTATTTCAACTCATTTAAAGCTACTTAATCCCCATCTCATATTATTCAAACTTGTTTCTCCTGATATTATCTCAGTTTTCTTACGCCCTCTCTGCCTTTTCTTCATTTGCTCTTCACCTCATTATTCGCCCCCTTTTGGCCAAAATAAATCATTCTGTTTGCACTTAATTTTATTTTAAATCATCCTTTTTCTTCTTCTTTTTCATTCCCTCTCCTCCAATTATTCCTCTCTTTTTGTGTTTCCTCTGCTGATTCTGTTCTTTCATCTCCTCCTACTCTCGTCACCTCCACAACCAAACTCCTGCTCATCAATATTTTTTAATGTCTACTCACCAATTCAAATCCCTCAAATCCTTCTTAACCCTCTATCGCTTACTTTTCCTCCTCCAGAGGCCCAGAAGCTGCCCTACTACGCATCCTACGGCCCGGCCCGGCTCGCCATCCACACCCTGTGCACCAGCCACTACCTGGACCTGGTCATCACCTTCATCATCTGCATCAACGTCATCACCATGTCTCTGGAGCACTACAGCCAGCCACAGGTGAGCCGGTCCCTCCGTCAGGGCATGGGCGTCGGAGCGAGACGCAGCCGTGTTGGAGGGCTTCTGGGTAGGCGGTGAAGAACCATCTGGGCCGGGTTTGTTTTTTTGTTTGAAGCGGGCACTCCCAGAGGCAGACTGCCAACCTGCTGCTCTGAATCAGCAGCGAAGAAACAGCCAACGACCAAAACATTTATCCACGTGCTGGAATACAAACAGTCTGGCAGATCGGGGTATTAGTTATGTAAAGTGTTTCTCAGAGGCGGAGATGCTCTCGAGGCTCAAAAAGTGAGTTTGCGTTTTCCAAACACGGCGGTAAATCGTCTTGCTCTGTACTGAATCTGATGATTGTCCTTTTGGGAAAATGTGTCTCAGGCTTTAACATGAGCCCAGGTCTTAACAGAGCTGCACCACCGGATACAACATGACAAATCAGGAAGTTGTTAGAACTGCGATACGAAAGATTTTCAAGAATGGACTGAAATCTAGAACTTATTTCACACTTATATAAGTAGGACAAAAGGAGGAAGAGAGATGTAGTTTATTTCTAAGATGCTGCTGTTGTTGCAGTGACTTGATCTCAATCTATCTATAATCTATAATAATAGTGCGCCCAAGGTAAACACATTAGCCGCTCACGTGGCCGGCTGCACACACACAACCTACACAGCTCATTATCTCCAGTTAACTTTACCTTCTTGCTCTCTTTACCAACACTGACGCTTCAAATCAGCAACCGTTCGAGCCGGCGGTGACGTCCGAGGCCGCCCACACACGCCAGGCCTCAGTCAAAGAGCTGCAGGTTTTTTATAGCTGGACAGAAGAAAACAATGGATAACTAGCATGAACATGAAGGTGGGATAAATTTTATTGATCCCACGCCGGAAATCCACTTGTTGCAGCAGCTGAGAGGTCAAAGCGATGAGATAAATTAAAATAAAACAAGATAAAAAACATTAGATGAAGACACCATTTTCATAACTTGTAGGATAATGTGGCTTTGCTATAATTTTGCACATAAAGCTCTGCCTATATGTTTCTTAATTAGGCTGCAGTGCCTGTGAGAACGAGGTTAAATATGTGCATCCAACGTTATAAGCTTTTGATTCTTATCGTCATTTTCTGTCTGACTCATTAAAGACAGAAATGTTCTCTCTTCCTCCCCAGAGTCTGACATAATGTAGATGTCTGTCTCAATTAAGCTCTCTTCTATTAAAAGAGGAATCATTGGCAAGATGTTGTACTTTCCTCACACGGACAGAACAGATTCGCTGAACAACAAATCTCATCCCTGCTTCTTATTTTCTCTCTTCTTCTCTCAACAAACCAGTTTACAATGTATTGGAAGAAGAAGCTGTTTTTGCTATAAACCAACCAGTTTGAACAAAGGATGATTCATTAGTTTTTTCCAGTGCAGATCAGAGATGGACACACTCTTTCTCTCTGTGTTTTCTCTAACCTCTGTCCTCTCTTTCTCCCTGTCTCAGTCTCTGGAGACGGCACTGAAGTACTGCAACTACTTCTTCACCTCCACCTTCGTGATTGAGGCCTCTCTCAAGCTGGTGGCCTTTGGCTTCAGACGCTTCTTCAAGGACAGGTAAAGGGAACATTCCTGGCTGTATAGATTTGTTTGGCGAGGTTGATCCCAGTACCCTTGACCTAACCTCTGATGGGTATATACCGAATTCTTACATGTCTTCAATAGGGATGTCATTTCTTTAACTACATGGGACTTATTTAATAAAACTGGCGATTCAAGTCTTTACAACTTCAACAAACTGGCAACTCCAAATATCAGCATTAAACTACAGTACCCAGAACTCCTGCAATGTGATCTGAGTAATGATCAAAACTCTCACCCACTCAAGATCATTTTTCCCTGGTAACTAGTTACTTTTATAGTGGAGTAATTCAGTTACCAACTCAGTTACTTTTTGGGAGAAGTAACTAGTAACTATAACTATTTACTTTTTAAAAGCGACATGCAAAACACTGCAAACTGGCAACTCCAAATTGCCCCTATGGGGGATCAATAAAGAATTATCTTATCTTAAATATCAGCGACTGGGAGCATTAAACTACAGTACCCAGAAATCCTGCGATGTGATCTGAGTAATGATAAAAACTCTCACCTACTCTCTGTTTTCAAATCACCTTCGCCTTCAACCCTGTTGCTGAGAAATTATGTTTATATTCTACGTGGTTGTGTTGTTGATTACGTTCTTCTGAGAAACATACTTCCTGTCTTTATTATTAGAAGTTATATTCCAGTGGAGGTGGAGGTGGAGGTATATTTGGTTGTGGGCAAGAGGTCGAGGTGGATGGTGGGTGTAGAAATCACAGGACTCTGATGCTGGAGACCAGAGTTCTCATCCTTAGTTTGTAAGTGAAGGCAACAAAAACACATATATAGAGAGATCATGGTTTCAGTTCATAAAGTAAACAGGTTCTGTCATGTGCTTTAAGTCATTGTTGACTTGTCATGTTCACTGTTGGGTGCTTAATGATAACTATAAAAGGCGAGAATCATGCTTTAGACACTATGAGCAGATTTTGTATTGCAGCAGTGGATGATGTAGGAAAACAAGTGAACACTGAGCAGACGCATTCGGCATCAACATTCCATGACTTTCCTTGATTCCTTGAGGTTGAATGAAAAAATAATCCAGGCGACATTTTGTTTCCATCAAAAAGAATTTGCTGTTGTGAATTAGTAGTTCAGAAATGTTTTTTAATGACGAAATACATTTGCTTATGAATGCATTTGGATCTTTGATAACACTGAAGATTTAAAACATGACTAAAATAAATGACCAACATTTGACAGATATTTGACGTCTTCTCTGCACAATATTCTACTTGACCATGAAAGAAATATGACCAGTAAAATCATTTAAGCATAAATATGAAAATATTGCACTTGACTATAACAAAATGAAATATTGCACAGCAAATGGAACCTGGAATAAATATAAATGCAGACATAAAAAAAGAGTATGGCACAAGTGGTTTTTCACTGAAACGGAACTATTGGTTTTTAAAAGTAATTCAGGTAAACTAATTCAGACTAACTGAATGACTCACACTGTGCAGGTGCAGAAACCCTTTTGAATTTTAATCGATTTCAGTATCTGCACCCTGATAACCCAGTGAGGGAGGTCCTCTCTCCACTCAGGCTCGCGGAGCAGCTGTGTCTCTGAGTTTTATTTGAGCTGCCCCTACTATGTAGATTTTTATTATTGCAGCTTCCGATCCATTTTTAGATTTGCTGGAGGAAATTGCTGTTGGTTATTTCTGTCCACTCTTCTTTGTAAAAATATTCTCTCGGAGCTATTTCAATGCTCTTTGGCTGCATGTTGCTTCAGTCTCCTCCTCCTTTATCTCTTGACGTCAACAGAAACATTTCTAGTCATATTATTCCTTTTGTCTTTCGCTCTTCATCCCTTCTGTCATCACACTGTATCAGGCCATTGTTTACACCCTGTGAGCTGTTACTGAGATATCATCGAGGACGAGACCTGTTAGCTGTGGAGGAATAAACCTCAGGCAGCAATTCAGCACTAAATTGAGTTAAAAAGGAAAGAAACTGCACCAGATTAAACAAAGTGGCAGGTGTGTGTTTGAGGAGGTGTAACTGCCTCATTAACCCAGAGGTCACACTACAGTGCAGACGGGTCAGCCAAGCGTAGATTCTTTCCTCAGTCTCTCTCAGTACAGCCCTGAGCCAGGGGGAAATCTGAGCACTTCAAAATGTTGTTCTTGCAGACTCGCTCAGACTCGAGGATTTAAAGTTGCGATATAGAGTAGACAGGACCAGTCATGTGGTGTCCGGTGCCCAGCTCTGCAGAAGCTGCACCCTGGTCAGACAGTTCACCTCCTGCCAAACACATCTCACAGGTCTCTCTCTGACATAATGTAGCACTCACTCAGCTGAAGAGTAATTAGTGAAGAGTGCCCTCTGGTTTCCAGTCAGTGTGTGGGCATTTTTTTTGCGACCTCAAGTAAGTTTTGAATCAGCTGGACTTGGTTGTAGATTCTTAAAGAAGCTTCATCAGTTCTGTGACAGCACAAATATATTTGCTAACAAAAACCTGTGACTTAAAAAAAATGGTATTCGAGATTTTTTTTTTTTTTTTTTTTTTTTTTACAATTTCTTATAACTAAACTTAAACTTGAATGTCACATAACATTGACCTATATTTCTCAAAGGCTGAGAGTTTTGCAATGGTCAGACTCTAATATATCATATACCTATTTATTGATCCCAAATATGGCTGCATCTGTTGATTAGAACGAGATCACATTCAAAATTTTTAACACTGGCAACACATTGGTCTTATTTAAACACATACCGACATGGAAAAAAGGCATTTAGATTTTGCACAAATCCTCCAGTGTCTCAGATTGTTTTTACTGAGACCATGTTCCACCCATGCAATGAGCCCTTCACCAGACAGACAAGGCACGCTGTCTTCACAGGAAGTAATGCTTTTTGAAGATGCGAGGTTTGCACAGCACTGAAGGCTTCTTCTCATATCAACATAAATATTCATGACAGGAGCGGGCCTTCAGGAAATGGTGGGCTGTTATCCATTCTTCCTGCCGTGTCACACGTGGGAGAAAGATGCAAATGAAGAATAAAGTTGATGTGGAAGAATAATATTCATTGGAAAATTAGCATAACAACCACGGAGACTTCTCCTGTTCTTAGTTTACATTCAATTCAACAGAGTGTGGTGGATCATGGTTGATGTGGAGGCCTGTGCACCAAAGTCATCAGGTTCGATTTTGGCCTGAAGGCAATTTTAATCAATGAAAAAATGTAGTGGATAAATTACTGTATATGTCATTTTTGCAAAGTAGAAAATGCTTTTTTAAATATGTGGGATCTTAATTTTTTTTTCATTACCTGAACCTGACATTAACCTTGCACAGGAAGTCTTCAACTAAAGGAACCTGGGCATGATGGCACCATTTTGCCTATTAACAATACAATGCTACAGGTTTCACTTCACCCCTGTAGTAGATTGAAAAATCATTGTGTGTGTGTGTGTGTGTGTGTGTAGGTGGAACCAGCTGGACCTGGCCATCGTGCTGCTGTCGGTGATGGGCATCACCCTGGAGGAGATCGAGATCAACGCCTCCCTCCCCATCAACCCCACCATCATCAGGATCATGAGGGTGCTCAGGATAGCACGAGGTACACACACACACACACACACACACACACAGATTTACAACATGTTAAATATTTAGACTGAAACTCAGCACTTCCTGCGCAAACTCTTCACATTAAAAGCTTCTCTCTCTTTCCTTGAAGCTTTAAATGTGAAACATCAGCAGGAAGTGTTGAGTTCCACTGACACATGATGAACACTGAATGAAAACAATTAGAGGTGTAGAGTGAGAACATTATTTTTTGTTAAAAAGAGGTCCATGTATTGAATGGATTATTGCTGTGATCTATCACGTTTTCTTCATCTTTTTCCTCATTTTAGGCTCATTGAGCATTAACCCACTTTCATCTCCTCCCTCACCAACCGACCTCCGGTGCTGAAAAATGAAGCCAATGCGGAAGTGCAAAAAAGCTGCAGTTCCTCGAATAACTGCTAGAGCAGGCCGCAGAAGGGAGTCAAATTACATTTTAGCCCCATGTTAAAATTTTACGACAGAAAAAAACATATTTACAGCCTGGTTCAAAACATGGCTCTAGTCTCATAAGCTGTTTTTCTACTCCATGACAACTCTGGGGGGGGGGCGAATTTTTTTATAAGGCGTTCGTTTAAAATATACAAAATACATCATTATACACAATTCATAGCTGTCAATCTAAGTGGCGCCACTTTGATTGACAACGAGCCACTGACAGTCTAAAGGGCGTCACCCCGGCTAATTCTAGTCACTGAGTTAGAGAAAGAGATTGTCGTGGGGTTAGCCAGCTAGCAACGATACTTAGCATTTAACCTAGCTGGTTAGCCATAGCTAGTTTGATTATTTCGAATAAAGCGGCTTTTTTCAGCCAATAGCGTTCATTCAGCCGGCCCATAGGACCCGCCTCAGCTCCGCCCTCGCTCCACCTCTTTGTCCATATTTGGAGTAACCGGAGGTAGGCTACCATGATGGCTGCGCACTACGATTTGCTTCATTTTCACTCTTCAGAAACCTATGGATGACGTCACGGACACTACGTCCATATTTTATACAGTCTATGTCCCTCACACACACGCGTCATTCACAGTCCTATTGTCGTCCTTATTCGCCCTGAATAAAAGTAAACCCTGACGCTCCATTTCCATCTTTCAGCCAGTGTAACACGACTCTCACTCAGCACCTTTGTTCTCGTCATTCAGAGGGAAATTGCAGGCCCGGCTCTCTGGGCTGAACCGATTCCTCTTAACTTCGCACTGAGGAGGATAAAGGCTAATTACATCCATCTCACTTAAGCCTCGCCCTCTTACCGTCGCCCTCTGCCCTCCGTAACACTGCCCGGGGACCGCTGAGTGGACCCATGGGTAATATGCTAATTAAACAGCAGCTGGTGGTAATTAACAAGCGAGTGGGGTATTTGATGATGAGTGTGAGGGCTGCCGGTGACTTATAGTCTTTCCTCTCATAACGTTATTACCGCTCTGCCTGAATGTTAACTAACTCGTGCGGCTTGTGGGAAAGAATATTAAAACTCTCTCCGGATCATCTCCTTTCATGAGGCTGAATTTTAAAATTGCACAGAACAAAAAACGCTGGTTGAATATTTTAAGAGTATTGAGCTGCGAGAGTTTCATTGATATTCATCGTGCTGCTTTTTTGTTGTTGTTTTACATAAGCAACACAAGACTTTAAAATATATTAGAATTATGATGTGGCTTCACGAGTTGTGATGTTAGATGGTGTTATTGGAGTCAAACTCATCTGTTATTCCTCATCTTCAAACCCTTTTGTCTCTTGTAAAAGTCAACTGTTTAACATACAAACACTAAAGGGAAAAAAAAAATGCAACGATAAATTCCCCTCGCTGTTCGTTCTAACCTGCGTTTTGTGATCTGATAAAATGAAAAACTTCACAGGCGAAGCAACAGTTACTCGTGTTTGTTAGTTTTATAGAAGTGGGTGTTCAGCCTGAGAAGTTATTGAAATCATGTCTGAGCAAAGAGAAAGTTCCTTTAGAGCATAAACATCTCGACCACTCTGGAGATTTGTTAAATTAGACTGTTTACAATTGAGAGTTAACGTTGAGACACAGGAACAATCAGCCTGATGACTTTATTGATTAATGTTCTGTTTTAATATGAAACCTCATTATACCAATGAGCAAAAAAAAAAAAAAAGTTTAAGCTTTCTTGCTCCCTAATTTTTCACTTTCTCATCCCCTGCTATATTTTCATGTTGTTTCAGTCTTTTCGGGCGATTAAATTTTTTTTTTTCGAACTTGTATCCTGTCAATACAAGCGTTCACATCAGCGGCGTTTTCTTGTCCGGCAATATTGCAGCATTTATTTTTTCGCATCATCATCGAATTTTCCGAAGTTTCGCATCCTGTGTGTCCACTTCTGACCAATCAGATTGCGTGTTGTTGAGCCGTCACATTCACTGGTTTATCCAACATGGCCGACCGGCTGATTGTCTACATGTCGGAGAACAGAGTTCTTTTTAATAAAAAAACATAAAAATTACAAGGATAACGTCCTGAAGCACAACTTGTCGAGAGTCATAGCGTCGGATCTCGCGTATGACGATGGTGTGTGTGACAGTTTGTTAAACGTCTTTGTTTTAACCTTCATCTATGCTAAGTAACTTTAGCTCGTAAGCTAACCTGTTCAGATAAAACATGCTATTTATATTTTCACTGTCTCAAACTCAATCGCGTTGCTGTCACATAACAATTAGGTCTCGGTTGACTCTATAGTCTAATTTACATTAAATAATTTCATATTTAAAGACCTAAAATTATTATAATTGACAACAAGTGTTTTCTTACTTTGACCTGATGCTTTAACAGTTTGAGGTTTAGGTTTGAACGAGTATCGATGTGAGTCCTGAAGAGATCATTTCATTTCAACATCGTTTCAAAGTCAGTTCCTCAGTTGCAGGGACTTTACACGTTCAGGCCAAGAACAAAAATCAGAGAGTGGCTACTGTGATCAAAATGTTGCCAAAGTTCTCGAGTTCCTCAAACAGTTCCTGGAAAATGCACAAAGTTTGCACCAGACATTCGGAGAGAAGATTCATGTGAAGGCTCGACAGCGCTGGCTAATGATACAGAGCTGCTCTAACCAAGCCCCACATCCACCTTCTCTCTCTCTCTCTCTCTCTCTCTCTCACACACACACACACACACACACACACACACACACACATATAACCACCACCAACCATCCTGACCGCAGTCCGTCTCCCGGGAGGCTTTATTCTCTCAGCGTCCGTTTCCCTTCAGAATACAACCGTGTTTTTTTCTCTCTCTGCCACCAGCCACATCGTTACCCGTGTTCCTGCAGAAATTGGACCGTTGGGAATTGTGTAACGTCTCTGACGGAGAGTCGGGAACCTGCTCCCTCCATCAATCGTTTTGTTATCTCTCTCTCCTGCTCGTCCTCGGCCTCCCTCCTATCTGGCTCGATCGTTCACCTCCATCTCTGTGCTGTCCTTCGTCTTCCTGTCCCTCGTTTTCTGTTTCTCTCACTCTGCCGGCGTCTGTTGTTTATCACCCCAACACTTACGTCCAAAGCAGCACACACACACACTCACACACACACTCTCTGCATGTGGAAGCTCTCGTTTTCTCACCCTGTGATCTCTCTTCTCAGTGTTGAAGTTGTTGAAAATGGCAACCGGCATGAGAGCTCTGCTGGACACGGTGGTCCAGGCTCTGCCTCAGGTATGTGTCACACACACACACACACACACAGAACATCCTCCTTCAGCTTATCGCAAGGACACACAGGAGTTAATTAACATTTGTGGAATGATAAATGACCAGCGTCGATAGAGGCTCCCTGAGAATTACGACTGTCAAGAAGTCGGGTTACGGCTAAATTTTCACCCCCGATGTTACAACACCTTGCTAACTCTGCACCGTTCCTCTCATTTATTCAGAGTGTAAAGACCTTTGTGGCGTGAATTTAAGATGTTTTAATTCCCACTGCTGTTGATGAGAAAAGAGCAGGTAAAAAGTTCCCGTCCCTCGATACATGAAGACCTTTCGTTCGTCAGCCTTTGCTCATATTCATGTATTCAGAGTTTCTGCTTATGAATACTGGGAATTTTTTGAGAACAGAAATTCCAGTTTGTCGCATTAGATGATCCCTGCAGATGGATTTAATGGAATGGACCAAACTTGTCTTGTTGAATTTGTCTGAAATGAAACTAGGAAGCAAGATTATTTTTTTCTTTATATAATCTCGCGCTTGTGTGAAATGACTTCCCTCCGTTGTCGTACGTCTCTCCATCACTGTCACTTTGTCTTTGTCTGCCTCCATCAGCTCACTTATTAATTAGCTGTGTTTCCTACGCCTGAAGCAGAAGCTGTATTTAACGACAAAGACGGATTAAGTATAGACCAGCTCGTGGCAGGGATGTTTTTTTGGCCAGATAAATGATGGTGATCATAAATTGGCACTTTTCCTTTGACAAATTGCCCAAATAATCGTCAGAGACTTTGGACGTCCTGTGATAAAAAAACATTTGTCCAGTACAGCCGACCGAAGAAGACAAACCCTCCACTGTTAATATGTACAAATGGTGGAGCTGTGCTTGTAGTCAGTGTAAATATTCTGTGTTCTTTAGCTGTTGTCAACAAAAAGACCAACATCAACAGAGCTTTAGTTTTTCGCTGTAGTTTTTGAGGCCCCAGTCTGTCCATGTATCTCAGCCACAAGGACATTTACTGCTGCTGAACACATGAATCTTTAAAGCTATTCTGTGCAGGATTTCGCTCAAAACCAAAGAATAGACTCAACCAAAAATAATCCCGATCATCAACTATGACCCACTAGAAGTTTCCAGTGATCCTTCAGTCAGTGGGTGTGCAGGGTTCACAACAGACAATTCCTGCAAACTGTTCCTGTATGATGGTTCACAAATACATGCTTTCATTTGTTTTCAAAAGCTAAACCATATCCTGTGAATTTCCCCACTGTGGGACGAATAAAAGTTTATCTTATCTTATCTCATCTTATCTTATATTCTGAAAACCTGTGCACTGTAGTTTTCCTTTTTGTAGTTAATTCATTGGGGATTTTCCCGCTGAAAGAATCATCAGTATTTGTCAGATTCAATGTTGGTTTGGTCTTGGATTTTCACTCTGTGCCAGTTTATTGTTCATTAGTCATAATGAACTATAAACTATGATCTAATTGCCCACCATCTCTGCTGGTCACCTGGTGAACGTCATCACATTGACAAGACCACATGAGATTTTTGTGGCCAGCTGTTTGCACACTTTTAATTAAATTCAGTTCAATTTTATTTCTATACCGCAAAATCATAATAGAAGTCATCTCAAGGTACTTTCCATAGAGAGCAGGTCTAGACCAGACGAGAATATAATCTCTAGAGACCTAACAGTTCCAAACATGAGCAGCGCTTGGAGACAGCTGTGAGGAAAAACTCCCTTGTAACAGGTAGAAACTTGTGAACAGAACCAGGCTGTAGATGGGCGGAATTTCTGACTTTATAATAAGCTTAGTCAGGCTGCAGAGAACTGTGTTTTTTTAGATTTATCTTCAAAACAGAGTGGAGGATTTGTAAAAGTGATGTGTGCAGAGATAAAATATATATGAATTTCAAAATAAGATTACAAGCTCACGGAGACAAAATGTGCAGAGAGCATCATCACAGCTCCTCTGAAGATAAACTGCATCTTCTCTGTATATCTACTACATCATTTCCTGCATATAAAAAAGAAATAACTGAACTTCTGCCTCTTTCTGCCTTTTTCTAACATTATGAAGCTCTAAATCTTTATTTTTTTCTCTTTCATGTGAAGAAGTCAGAGAAAAATACACTAATGGATCCGGGCTGGCCGCTCTCTTTAAATCAGCTCTTTATTAGAGACATTTGTTCAGGAGCGAGTCAATGTGAAGCCAGGAGTTGATTTTTCAGTTCTGTCCCCGAATCAAAGCTTCGACTGGAGCTGGATCCTCTGGGAAGATTTTTGTCTCCCTGATGTTCGGGTAGAAAAGCGTCTACACACAGGCTCTCTCTACACAAAGCAGGTTCCACACACTGACGTAAACATACAGTGACAGAAATCTCCCTCGCTTCAGCTGTGCCTCAAAATCAATAGTCCCTTTTTCCATCCACTTTCACTTGTTTTCTTTCCAGTCCCCGCTCCCTCGTTCGGGCAGATCTCATCGGTTTTGTTGGTCTTGTTTTTGTGGTGGAAGTTTAGACCACAACAAAAAAAAAACACATCAAATTAATAGGGATCCCTGGAGGTAGAGTACTTTGAACATTAGCACACAAACACAAGGCATCACAGGTCGACAGGAAGTGAAGAATGTTTTTATCTGATTGGGAAATTCAGCAACTGGCAAAATCTTCCCTAAACCATTAATCGATCAATTGTAAAAAATAATCAGCAGATTAATCGATAATTAAATTAATCATTGGTTGCAGCATTTCTTTTCATCCCAGACTTAAAAATACTGCGTCATAATCTATAATCATGCAAAACCTCACTGATAGATTTGTTTTTTACAGACTTCATATTCGGCTGGGTTAGTTGGGGAAAAGGCCTCCAGGAACCGTGCTACATTTTCTTTTTGGAAACGAGGCTCAGGTTCAACTTGACATTTCATCAACACTTGACTTTTTCTCCGGGATACTTCCTCCCGTAAAGCCACCACAAGTCTAAAAAAAAAAAAACAGATACATTAAAAGGTGACGAAAGCAGGAGCGCTTCAGAACGACAGACGTGCATGAGCTGACTTTTTCAAAAATTAAAGGAAAAAGCGTGACGTCATTGTATTTATAGCTTCATCTGTAAGTGCATATGAAGTCAATAAAACATTTTTATTGAAGAGTCTATACAGTGTAGTCAATAGGCTCCAGTCTGAAATCATTAGATTCAACATAAATAGCTTTAAATAGTGACTTTGTTTGGAAGAGATAAAAAGTGCATTTTTTTTTTTTTATGAAGATGTCTTGAGCAATAGAACAAATCTATGCTGGAGTTGTGAGCACGTAAGGCACCAAAAA
This sequence comes from Centropyge bicolor, assembly GCA_037975185.1. Taxonomy (NCBI): domain Eukaryota; kingdom Metazoa; phylum Chordata; class Actinopteri; family Pomacanthidae; genus Centropyge; species Centropyge bicolor. Next base: position 742,046 of record JBBMOC010000018.1, on the reverse strand, counting down.
TAAAGTCACTGCAGCTTGATGTTGTCCCATTTTTGAATATCAGATTCAGCATAAAGGTGTAAATAATCATCCCACTGGACAATGAGTAAGCTGCCACGTAACTTCTCAAAAATGTTATTCTTAAGGCTTCGCCATGCACAATTATCAGTAATAAGAAATGCATTTTAAGATAAGATAAGCCTTTATTCGTCCCACAGTGGGGAAATTCACAATAATGTGGCTTGGCCTTCAGCCATATTGAAGGAAGTAACTGCAAATGAACAACTACACATAAATACCAGGAGTGGGGTTCGAACCCACGAGGGCTTTTGCCCATTGGATCTTAAGTCCAACGCCTTAACCACTCGGCCATCCTGGTGATTTTCACCAAAAACCTGAGCCCCACCGTGACGCAGACGACTCAAGTCAAGGTTTCATTAGTCAACCCTTCAATCCAACACAGTCTCACTCCCAGCACATTAGAAACTGACGCTTGGTCAGGGCCCTTTAGTGTCGGTAATCAGACACCTAGGGTTACCTGATATTTCTGTTCCGTTAAGAAATATCACGTATATCATCGCAAAATTTACGGCTAACGTGAAAACTGACAGACAGAAGAGAACTTCCGCGTGTCAGAGCCACCGTTATCCAATGGGATTGATGCTCACAGCGTCACAAAACGCCGCAGTCGGGTTAACGCTGAAGTGAATGGACGGCAGGATCAGTCGCTCTGAGCTTCTCTTACTGCCGCAGACGGGTTTACACTGGAGCGAGTTAGAGGCCCACTGCGTCTGATTAGGATGCTGGGGGAGACCTTGTGCCCTGACCAAGTGGCAACCTCCGCCGCTGAAAAATGAAGCCAATGCGGAAGTGCAAAAAAGCTGCAGTTCCTCGAATAACCGCTAGAGCAGGCCGCAGAAGGGAGTCAATTACATTTGAGCCCCATGTTAAAATGTCCTTTTTTATGACAGAAAAAAACATATTCTGGTTCAAAACATGGCTCTAGCCTCATAAGCTGTTTTTCTACTCCATGACAACTCTGGGGGGTTGTATAATATATAATATTGTATAAATATAAAAAATACATCATTATGCACAATTCATAGCTGTCAATCTAAGTGGCGCCACTTTGATTGACAACTAGCCACTGACGGTCTAAAGGGCGTCACCCCGGCTAATTCTAGTCACTGAGTTTGACGGATTGGTCACGTTCGTGGGGTTAGCCAGCTCGCAATGATATTTAGCATTTGACCTAGCTGGTTAGCCGTAGCTAGTTTGATTATTTCGAATAAAGCGGCTTTTTTCAGCCAATAGCGTTCATTCAGCCGGCCCATAGGACCCGCCTCAGCTCTGCCCTCGCTCCACCTCTTTGTCCATATTTGGAGTAACCGGAGGAAGGCTACCAAGATGGCTGCGCACTACAATTTGCTTCATTTTTGCTCTTCAGAAACCTATGGCCATAGACCTATACAGTCTACGGCCCTGACCAAGCATCGGTTTTTGACGTGCTGGGAGCGAGACTGTGTTGTTCAATCATTAGTCGTCAAAGTTTGCAGATCAGTACAGGTTTGTTCACTATGGAAACTAGGGATGAGCCGGATACTCGTTTCAGACGAGTATCCGTTACGGATAAAGCATGTTTGACGAATACGATTATGATACGAGTAAAATATGTTAATATCTGTGTTCGTGCTGAAGGAAAATCCTCATTGTGGAACTGACTGTCTTCTCTCTGCGCTCTGTGATTGGCCAGTCACACACAGCGCCCGCCCCTCCCTACACAGACACGTCTCTGCCATAGACTGTATGGTCTCTCCCCGTCTCTCCCAACCTGCTCCCTGCATTTGACAAGACAGAGCTGGAAACGGCTCGTGTCGCGTCGGTAAATGCCTCCGCTCCGATTTTTTTTTTTTTTTTTTTTTTTTAACCATCTGCTTGCTCTTAGTTTGGCTGGTGATATGAAGTCAATTGAAAAACTTTGCTCGTACTGAACGCGGCGCTTTTGAGAACAAGTGAACAAGGCTGACATATTATTTCCCTGTTTGCCATCACTAGATGTTTGCATGAATCATGAAGTTCACACAGATCATTAAAAAATAAACAGTCTCACAGACCATTTACACACATACACACATATAGCTGTGGCTGAACACACAAAGTAGCCTATATTAATGTTTTTATTGTATGTGGCTGCATGCAGTATCTGACACTTTCTCTCTGCAGTTCATGAAAATAATATTATAAATATTATTGAGATATACTGTATATAGGCTTTGAATACAGTAGATTAGCAACTTCTGATCAATCCATATCAATTTCAGACTTAAAATAATGTACAGTTTTAAGCCTCACCCATTTCTGCACTCACTTCCGGTTTAGGCCCCGCCCACTCCGAATACAGATACAGATACAGATAATGTAGATGGTTAAACAGATACGAATACAGATACAGATAGTGGTGTACTCGCTCATCCCTAATGGAAACCTCAGGTATAAATATCAAAGTCCACTCTAAGTGTCTATCTGTTGCCTGGTTTCCAGCTCTGAAGCTTCGTAGCATCAACAATCTGCTTCTTCCACCGCGGCGTCCTCTTCCCCCGCGGTGTGCTTTCATTCTCTGCTCGAGGGATAGAGAGACATCAGATGGGCTCAAGTTACGAGCTGCAAAACTGCTTCGGGCCAATTCGTCGCTTTTAATATCCACCAGGAAACATCAACGTGCATGAGTGGGGAGAGAAAGAAAGATCTCCTCGGGCACTGCCTCACCTCTCCGACTACCCCCATCGCTCCCTCCCTCATTATTTCCTCCCTTCCTCCTATGTCACCCTCTCCTCCAATAAAAGCTATATGTCTTACTCTTCCCCGATCCGCTCTCTCGGTTTATTTGCCCGTCTAATGGAATTCTACACTCACGTATTCAAATGCAGCTCATTGCCTTCCCCGAGAGGTGACTTAGCTAATTGCATTCTGCTTATTGCCTGCTATCGCACCCCGGGGAGTCCTTCACCCGTTTACATTGCATATCTCTATCTGTGAGCGCGTTGAGGCTCTACATGGATGGGTTCGTGCCCGTTAAGACGTCGGCATGTAAAATTTCTCCCGAAACCGTGTAATAGAGTGATTATGCCTGATTTGAAGCACGGAGGGTTTTTTTGATTGTGGTGGCTTGAACCTGCACTTTGGGCTGTTTGCAACTGATGAGATGAAATGTTTGAAGGATTTAGTCTCGTGACCTTTAAGCCCGAAAGAAACATCCAGAAGCTAATGCAGTGTTTCAAACATGCATGAGCGTCTATCACAGAATGAGCCTGTTTTTACGGGGTGTCGTCCGTCCGTCCGGGTTTGAAAGAAGATCTGACACACTGTAAATTGTTTAGCAGCTTCAAGGGTTGCAGCTTCTTCAATGATGCCTCTTGAGCCCTATTAGATCTTCAGTAAATGCTGTTAACACCTTGAAGAGCTAATGAACCAACGAGGGAAATACTGTAATCTGTTTAATTCGGATTGGAAAGGACAATTATTGAGATTGTGTTGTGTGTGATGCGCCGCACAAAAGTTTACTTTGTGCTATTTACCTGACACTTAAAAGTAGGTGCAAGAGTCGAAATGGTTTAACTGCTGGATCAGACGTGCACCAGATTAAAGCCAGTAAAAACGACTGTAGCCGTCACCTCCGTTCACGTATTTTCCTCTTTGTGCGACAGGTGGGAAACCTCGGCCTCCTCTTCATGTTGTTGTTTTTCATCTACGCAGCTCTGGGAGTGGAGCTGTTCGGAGAACTGGGTAAGTCGCTGTTAACAACATTTTAATAACTGCACCCAAAACAAGACCTGTTCCTTTTCAAATTATAGCCTTTTTTCACTAATTATCACAACACCGAGTGGCTCATTAGCATCGTGTTTGGTCAGTGACCATCAGGCCTGACCCGAAAATAGCTTTTCCTGTTTGTTTTTTGACTTTGTCGAAAAAGGGAAATGACTAATCTCTTCTCCAGATTTGAAGTTGTTTCTAGAGATCTCGACCTTAAAAGTAGTTTCAGTCAATCTTTTTGTCGTGACAGACAATTGAGAAAAGGAACCTTGAGTCAAAATAAGTCAAAGAATTAAGCGTCATAAACATGAGAGTGAAAATGAATTACGAATAATTATGTAGAAACAGAGACTTGATTTAGGTTATTTTCATTCTTCTTTGGTCCCAAACTCTCGAACCTGACTGGACGACAGCTTTCCAGAACCGTGTTGACTTTTGGCATATGTGACTGTCTTATGTCTTGATTCCTGTTCTTGGATCAGTTATCTAACAATACAATAATAATCTAATAATTCGGACTCTGATGAAGACGCAACAGCGGCAAAATATTTGTCTGTTTACACTGTTACGGACCTTGAACCATTGTTCTCCCATCCTTTGTTCCTTTGTTTGCCTCATTTCTAATTCAGCAGCATCAAAAGACACAAAGATACAACAAAGCAAAGTTTTTCTCTGTTGTGACCAAAGAAATCGATTTAAAGTTGTGATCTCTCAGATAACCTTCATTAAAGTTTGACAACACCGAGGTCTTACCTCTAAACCCTTTCTTTCCCGTCTCCCTTCTCTCTCCTTTCTCGACATGCCTCCTCTCAGTGTGCAACGCCGACTACCCCTGTGAGGGAATGAGCCGACACGCCACCTTCGAAAACTTCGGCATGGCCTTCCTCACGCTCTTCCAGGTTTCCACCGGTGACAACTGGAATGGCATCATGAAGGTACTTGAGTTTAGAGATGAATTACAATGATGTTGACGACGAAGGTTTTCACTTAGCTCGCCGTCACCTCATCTCTTCCAGCTGAGACGTTTTCTGAGACGAGGGTCAAACAGAACGGGGGACGTCTAAAGCTGCTGACAGTCTAGACATTTGTACAAGCAGATATTTTCTTTTTTTTCTTTGAGCTGCCCAAATCTATTTTACACCAATTTCAGCACAGACACGAGCAGAAAGGCAGAATAGTAATTGAAGGTCTCCGGTTCAGATCCTGGGACCAGACGATATTTAGTCAGAGGAAATGAGCGAGTAATGAGCGTGTCCTTTAGCAAAGATGGTGCTGAAAAAAAGTGCACTCAACAAAAACCCCGCCGTGGATGAATAAAGATTAAAATTTCCACTCACAAAAATTATTTGATCCCTCCTCTCATCTCTCACTCTTTAATCACGCCCAAGTACCTTGAGCTCTTCAGAATTTTATCGCGGCCCATTTCAGAGAAAGTTAATCAGCGCTGATTAGGCTCTCAGACGAGTGACTGACTGTTGACAAAAGGAAGACAGACGGGAAAATTTGTCAGGCCTCGAGCTTTCGATGAGCCGGATTATGAAAGTTTGACAATGTGCTGTGTGAAGACATTACAAATGGCTTCTCTGTTCACTCTCAATGAGGCTCTTTGATCGAACATAAAACAATTACTGATCAGATTGTTCCCTCAAAATTATATTGTCTTATAGAGTCTTATAAAACCAACACACTGATATTGAAATAACTGATTTCTCCTGTTAGTTCTAAAACAATAAGTTAATTAATTGATTAGTGTCTGGACAGAATTCAATGATTCACCATGATGATTTCCAGTCTCTACTCCAACAATGGCTGGATTCCATTTCGCTGCTTCTGTTTCGGGATCCTGGTTTTGTGCACTGTGCTTTCACACTATCGCACTGTCACGACTTACTGGGACTCTTGGATAGAACGGCGCCATCTGAGGGCAGGAGGACAGATATGATGAAAGATGTGGAGTCTGCAATTCTTCTTCTAACCAAATTCCAAAAAAAGTTGTGTGTAAAATGTTGATAAAATCAGATTTTGGTGGTTTGCAAATCATTTAAACACTATATTTAATTGAAAATGGTGCAAGGACAACAAAGCAAATCAAAGAACATATGCTCATTTTTTGAAACATGTTGCTGGCATCAAATTTAAAATTAGCATCATCATGACACCTGCTCCTCAATAGTCCACCTCAAGAAGTCCTTTAGAACTGTTCCATCTACCTGAACCAAAATAGAGGGTCCATCCAAGACCCAGGACCCTGCACCTTAATTGTATGAGGATTAAAATAAGGGGTCCACAGTAAACACTGATTTGTCTGTAGATTGTTGCTTCGTTGATAGTTGCTTCACTTAGACAAACTGTTCTTCAACTAACTGATCTTTTCTGTCCTTCCCTCCACCTCTCCCTCCTGTTTTCTTTCTCTTCTTCTCACTGACATCTTAATAATCTTCCATTTCCTCCACCCACTCCTCCTCTTCTTCTGTCTGACCCTTTCTTTCGTCCTCCTCCTTGACCTCTCCACCACCCACCAGGACACCCTGAGGGAGTGCCCCCCGGATGGCCCAGGCAGCGACTACGGCTGTCACGCCGGCCTTCAGTTCATCTCCCCGATGTATTTCGTGTCCTTCGTGCTCACGGCCCAGTTCGTCCTGATAAACGTGGTGGTGGCCGTGCTCATGAAGCACCTGGACGACTCCAACAAGGAGGCGCAGGAGGACGCCGAGATGGACGCTGAGATCGAGCTGGAGCTGGCTCAGGGGGGCCTCTGCTGCATGATGGGGGGCATTGGAGCCATCGCGGGGGCCACGGGAGGCGCCGCGAGCGGGGCCGGAGTCGGCGGGGGAGCGTCAGGCGCGATTGCGGCGGGGGCGGTCGGGGGTCCAAGTGGCGGCGTGATTGCACCCCTGCGAGACGGAGGAGGTGGTGCAGCTCATGAGGGACATGCGCACCATCGATGCCGGCTCTTCTCTCCTGCTCAGGTCAGTGGACTCATTCAGGAGAGTAATTACTGCTGATACAGCCCCACTTCTACTTTTGATGATTAAAGCTGGGGAAAGGTTTTTATTAGAAAACGTAAATGTAATGTAAACTCCTGGCTTACTTACCTAGTTACCATGTTGATCATTGTGACATTAGTTAAGTTAAGTTAAGCTGTAGAAACATCGATGACATGTGACTTAGATGTGTGAAAAAAGCCAACATTTAGCCTGATGTCAAGTAGGACGTCGAGACAATTTTTGACTTCTGAATCATCAGATCAGTTCCAACAGTCGTCAGCTTTCATTTGAATACATCTACATCTCCACCAGTATCTAATCATGTGGGAACATTGAGTGATGAGCTGATGGGCTCTGAGACTGCTGCTCTCCTAACCACAGACTCCCCGCAGCATTTAATCCTTTCCGAGTTCAGAGAGCGGCGGCGAGCAGATGAGTCACCGGCCATTCGACAACACAATCACAAGCTCACCAATCTAATCACCGACTGCGCTGATGCATTTCGTGAGTTATCAGTGTAGCACCACTTCAGCCAGAGTCGGAATGACGGGTTTTGTTTTGGCCCTCAAAAGTTTGATCCAAAGCAGCAACAGACACACGAGTGCGGCATCTAAAAAAACCAGCCACAAATCATGAATCAACCAGAAGTCAGTCGATTGAAAATTAATCCAGTGGTTTATGCTTCTTAAATATGATGATTTGCTGTTTCTTTTTTGATGATCAGATTTTTAAAAAATTGCATTTGTGATCTTCTCCCAGAACGTCTGATTGGAAATGTTCACACTACTCTGATGTCTTATGCACTAAACAACTTATTGACTAATCAAAAGATTAACTCATGAAGAAAATAAGCATTAGCTCTGATAACAAAGCTCCGGGTCTCATGCAAGAATTTGATGTAAGAGGTTTTCACCAATCTGTTCAGGCTGTGATCTCCCTGTGTCACGTCCCAGCTACGTCTCAGACCACTTGACTGTAGAGAAACATTTTATAGAGTTTAACCTCGTGTCAAACCATTATTTCATTCTGTCACAGGTTGGTTCTCTGATGACAGATTTTGAGCCTCTGTATTATTATTTTCTAATTGTTTCTGGTCCCCTAAGACCATGACTGCTGCGCCTGTCAGCTTTTCACCCGCAGGACTTGAAGCTCTGTGGTTGGAATTTTTTCTTTATACTCTTTTTTTTTGGAATGAAACTTACCACAAGCAGAACATGTAGTCTCACATAGCAATTGTTTCGATTATGGATTTGAATTATGAATATGACCAAACCTCACCATCTCATGAGGAGGTGGCATTCATCAGGTGGAAACAAGTTAGGACAGATTTGTGCAGTTAAGAGAGTTTGAATCTGACTTGGACTCTAGCGTGAACAAGAAAGAGAGAAAGAGAGAAGTTTAGAATGAGAAAACAAAAATATTCCTGCAAGAGGCCCAGTGTGTGAACAGGCTGTGGACATATACCAAACTAAGCAACACATGGTTGATGCTGCACATCTGGTAAGGTCCTTATACTTCGGGAGCGTTTTTTTCGTGCGATTAATTTGGACGTCAATTTTTTTTTTTCGAACTTGTATCCTGTCAATACAAGCGTTCACATCAGCGACGTTTTCTCGTCCGGCGATATTGTGGCATTTATTTTTTCGCATCAGTGTTTCACATCCTGTGTGTCCACTTCTGACCAATCAGATTGTGTGTTGTTGAGCCGTCACATTCACTGGTGTATCCAACATGGCCGACCGGCTGATTGTTTACGTGTCGGAGAACAGAGTGCTTTTTGATGGATGGTTGAAGGAACGACCTGAAACACAACTTGTGGAGAGTCATAGCGTTGGATCTCGTATATGACGATGGTGTGTGTGATTAAACAGTTTGTTAAACTTTTTTTTTTTTTAATTTCATCTATGCTAAGTAACTTTAGCTCATAAGCTAACCTGTTCAGATAAAGCATTTTTCTTTTTAGAAAGCAAAAGGAGTACCAATTCGCCATCACTCGAGGTTGAAGTAGACTCCATTTTCGTCCTCTCGCTTCCTCCCGGGACGCATATTTTTTCCCCTTGGAAAGTGAAATCACATCGCACTTGATATGTATAGTCAGGTGCGTCAAAATTTGCATCGCCCGGTGTGTAAGGCCTTAAGTCTGCACAACGTCTGGACCTGTTTTTATTCATGACACACTGCAGCCTTCCTTGTGCAAATACAAGGTGTTGGTGATTTTTACACACAACACAACACTAAAACTTCTGCAGACGACCCACGTGCACACACATACACACACACACACACGCACACATGCAAAGATATTAAATGGCTGCTGTCTCCGCCGTTCTAAAAATACCAGGAAGTGGGGGCAGCGGCTCTCATTCTTCAGCTCCCTGATTGCCGCATCTCAAACAGCAAGTCGGCGCGAGCTACATCTATAATCACGCTCATGAAATTATAGCACCTGCAGATGAGAACAGGTATTTTTAGCAGCACGCTCGCTCAGGCAGAAACAAGTAAATAAACAAAGGAGAGGTGGGGAAAACAAGAGAAAAGTGGAGATGGAGAGAGGGGAAATAGAACAAATATAAATGACACTTGAGAGCAGCAGAAAGAGAGAGAGGAAACAAGAGGGGACTAAGTGATTGCTACAGCAAGTCAATGAACAAGTGGCCGAGCGAGGGACTGACTGTGTTTGACTCATTGAGTGACAGAGTGCTTTGATTCAGCTTAGTGACTGAATGATTGCGGGGAGCGAGCGAAGGTGCAGCGAATGCGTCCACGGTGGAGTGTTTACTCCTTAACTTTAATGTGTTCAGGCAGGTGGCAGCAAGTAAACTGTGAGGTGGCTCATTAGAAATGACCCCATAAACACAAACACTGATTAGTAGGAATGGAAGGAGCTGGTGGTAGAAAGCTACAGCAGCACCGAGGCAAGTCTGGACCGATGCTCTTTATGTCTTCTCACGCTCGGACAAAGTTCACCTGTCGTGTTAAAGCTGGGAACAAGGAATGCACGTGAGCAATGTTAAATGGGAAAAAAGCTGTTTGGAGCTGGAAGATGTGAGCTTAAACCTGCATTAACTGATTGGCCACTTGGGGGCAGCACTAACAAGCTGTAACTGAAATTATTGTCAATTGATGTCTTCTTAGATTCTGATCATATATTTGCACATTCAGCAAATATGGAACAGCATCAGCCGTCATTTGGAGTCGAGTCCAGCTGTTGAATGATGTCATCTGTCTGATGTTTGAACAGGTTTAAGAGCTTTCAAGGGGAAAACAGCTGGCTCTCGAAACGAGAGATTTGTGGGCTGAAAAAACAAAGAGCTGCTGAAATATCCCGTCGAGCTGAGAACAACTGCAGAGTCAAGTGATAACTCTCTGTGGTTTCCTCATTATCAGCAAAGCACTTTCACATTACTACAAGTTTAAATTTACCTTTTCAAATATCTGTAGGATTATGCACCATGTTCTTACAAATTTTGTTGCATCAAAAGTTAACCAACCTTAGAAAAGCAGCTACACCGTCCATGACTTCTCCACCCATCCAACACTCAACCTGAACTGGTCCTGGGTCTGTATGGCTGTATCATCTAAAGTTGGCCCAAGTCCACACACCCAAAACCAGGAGGAATCCGGCAACCCTTGCTGGGCCACAGGTGACCTTTGACCTTTGGTGAGGCGCCAGCACTTTTAGCCTGATTTAGCTGACTAACAATTCCTCAGAGGTGAGTAGAGATCAAAATATTTCATTGTGTTTACAGCTTGTTATGCTGCCTCTGGTGGCTAAAAAAAGAATTACTGCTGCTCAGATTCTGAATTTATCTCTTTCAGCCCCAACTGAAAGTGTCAAACCTTCTCCACTTGTCATAACTTTAATCTGCCCGACACTTATAACGTGAGTCCATCCTTTTAGCTAAAGTTATCTGGAGTCTCATTTCTTCCGGGATATTTCTTTTTTTAAAACCGCTAAGCCCTGGTATGTTTATAGCCGCGCATGTGAACTTAATGAACCTGAGTAATCTTTTGTACTTTGGTTGAGACCAAAGGAAATTAATACTGTCATCCATCTTAGGGAATGACACTGAATCAATGGGTGAGAGAGGAGGGAGGAGAGGGAGAGAGAGAGCAGACTGTGGAAGACACAGGGAGATTGTGAGTGGGTGTCAGGCTCCGCCACGCTCTCATTGTGCTTGTAGCTCATTGTCTGACAGCCCACTGGTATTTTTAACCAGGAGAGGAGTAATAAGAGAGATGAGAGAGAGAGGATGGACTCTTCTCACGTGTCTTCCTATATGCACTGCATTTTAAAATCTCTGTTCTGATTAGCCAGCAAACAGCTTTGTTGGGATATAAACAAAGAGTTCGGCCTATTTTTACAAGCATTCATATTGAGATTTAGATGTTTTCTGCCAGCAAAAACCAGGATCACGACAAACACGATGGCTGGAGGAAAATACAACCAGTAACACAATGAAGAGCGATGTCATACTTTTTATAAAAATGCACAAAAGTCGAGCATGTTAGGGATCAAATATGAAATATTACAAAATGGAGGTGACATTGATCCTGTCACAAATTCTTTGGGTAAAAGTGTTAACTCAAAAATAAATCCGAGCCATAAAATATAAGATAAGATAAGATAAACAAGGGAAGTATAAAAAGTATGAACAATTTAAACAAGGCTAAAAAAATATTAACAAGAGAAATATATGAAATATGGGAACAATATAAACACTAAAGATGGAACAGTTGAATTAAAGATGAGAGGTGATGAAATATTGCACAATTTTGAAGTGGGAACAGTTCAGAGGCAGCCGAGCACTTCAGGGTTATTTACCGCTTGTCTCGAGGACAAAGAACGACTTGAGCATAAACATAATTTCAACAAACCAAGAGCACAAATCAAGCAGTGAGCACGGGTAATATAGACCCACATGAAGAAAAGGTACAAGTGGAGAGAGCAAACAAGCCAGTAGAAATGCTCATTATAACAACATCTTTTTGCAAATAACTCATTAGATTTCCAGTATTTTCTGAGCTTATTAAGATTCCCTCTGGAGACAAATCAGCCGTTTTGAAATTAATGCACAGCTAATGTGAGAAAGTTCATAAAAAAATCAATGCAGTGTCAAAATATCAATTTCTCCCTTTTGTCTCTGCTGATTTATGCTACTGATGAAGATATAAGAGCTCATATGTAGAATCCCTGTCTGACTTTTATCTTCATACCTGCAAGTTTAAAAAAAAAAAAAAAGAAATAAGAAAAAACAAAAACACCTAAAATAAAATGCAACAAAACATGAAACAAAGCCAGAACAGTATTATTCAGATTACAGTTGAATGGTTAATTAACTTCAAAACACTTAAGATACGATAAGATGTAAATCACAATGTACAGCAGCAAAGGGGATGTAAAACCGTTAAATAGTAAAAAGAGTTTTTTTTTAAAACAGGCTAAGAAGAAGATATTAACAGATTTACATTAGAAATTCACACAAGACTTGCATTATTGGATTCAATGAGATATGAAATACTAAAATATAAAATGTTGCTTATTGACTACAATGAAGTGAAATATGAAATACTAAACATAGAATATTGCACAGTGACTACAATGAAATAAAAAAAATAAAATCAAAATATTGCACACTGGATATCATGAAGTATCGCACAGTGAATGGACGTACTTACTTAACTTGCTCACGACTCCTGCAGCAGGTGAGTTATGAACGGAAAAAGCAGAAAAAGAAATTGAACATCTCTAAGTGGACACTCACTGCTCGTAATTAGTTAGCATGAAGCTCTCGGGGCAGCAGAGAGTAAAAGTTATGCACAACAAGAGAGAGAAGCACTTTTTTTGTGGAGCGGTTAATAATAAGTGCCCAATTATTTTGAGTCGGCGTGATGGTGCCAAGGAGCCCGATTTTTAAACAAAGGTCAGATTCAGGCCACATCATTAGCGTCACTCGTCACTCTCTGCTGCTTGGTGTGTCCTCGTCCCCCAAAGTCAACACACGGACAATAAATATCAGCTCTTCATTTTCTACCGTCACATAATAATCTGTGCAAGTTGGCCGACAGAAATAATATTTATGTGTTGCTGCGATAACTTACAAACTTTAAATAAAGTGCCACATGCATAATGAGACTTTAATATCGGAAAAGTAGGAGAGCAGTGCAGTTATGATCATGTTAATAAGCAATAACTGTGGAACAAAGAAAAAAAATCACCTCCTGATCCAACATCAACACAAAGTAATATTGGTAATATTGGTCCAAGAGCATACTGAACATTATTAAGTAGCATTTGTAATATAAAGACGTGATGAGAAAGGTTGCATGATAAAGTCAAAATATTCTATTTTGATACTTTTATCAACATTATTTTTATCACTGTGCCTCCACCAGAGAGGTTATAAGACAAACAAAAGTGATGTGCTGGAATGTCGGGGCATCGGTCAGCGAGCAAGTGATTATTATCTGAAAACAGATGAAGATGATTTTCCAAATGTTGTAAACATGTCCTGTTGTCAAATTAACAGATGAAAAGACCTGTGTCTCAGCGGAGTAATAGACTCATTAGATCAGGATCCTGATAATTAAATTCTCAGACATTAGTCACATTAGTATTTATTATGACCTACAGTCTTCAGATCATCGTATTCTGAATTTGAAGGAAACGAAAACAAGCGGATCCAGAGTGGTGGGTTCAGGGTGGATGGGAGAAACCAGATGGCAGCGCAGTCAATCAAACAGGGTCACGGGCACCATTTACTGCATCCAAGGCCCCCAGCTCAGCCGATCAATCAGGCTGCCTCGCCCCTCGCTGCGCGTCTCCCCACACTCGAAACAATGTGTGTGTGTGTGTGTGTGTGTAGTACATCTGCCAAGGCCTGACTATTGACTGCAGTTGCCCTCTTCACCTCACACCCGTCAGCACTATCTCTCATATGGAGAGGCGGAGTAGGAGGGAGCAGGAACCGGAGGGAGCGGTTTGAACTTCGGANAGAGTCCTCCACCTGTTTTGTGGGCCTCCACCTTCATGTGACTCCGTGCCTTCAAAGAGAAACTTTTACGTGCTTCATTTTCTCATTTTAAGATAATAAATAATGCAAGTGTCATGCAAAATATAAAGTCATCCAGAGATTAAAGAAAATTGTGCAGAAAGTATGAAATATGACCAACTTTATGTCCAACTTCTCACTTCAAGATTTGAACACAAGAAAATGACCACAACTTATTAAATGTGGTTTATTACAATATTTGAGTCATTCTGACTTTTGATGCTGTAGCTCCGATAACATTGCACTAATCAGGTTATTTGCTGAGGTGCTGTGGCGGGAAAGTCACTGCAAAGAAGTCTGAATGGAGCCGAACATGTTTAGAATATAAATGCAAAATATATTATTTACAATCACCCTTAATTCAACACACACATTATGATTTCCAGCAAACTTTCTGGTTCAACTTTGATCTATTGTGTTAGTGGTTGCACACAATGTTCCTACTCTCAATTCTACCTCAGAACAAAGTGTTGCCTGTCATAGTCAGTCCTTGTAAATTCACTTGTTATTGCTTGTTAAATACAATTAAGATGCGGATGCAGAATGTAGAAGTTCAAACTGAGGCCTGTGTTCATCGTCTTGGTGCATTTGTAACTGGAGGTTTTCGTGCATACATTTGAAAAGGATCACTCTATGAATTTCTTTCTGTGGGAAAAAAAGAATGAATGAAAAATGTTTTGCCTTGATATTCATAACTGCTCACACAGTCGGTGTCAGACTCATGATCTCTTTTTGAGGCTCACACAGACACATTCAGTCTATCCAAGGTTGAGTGAGTTTGAAAAAAAAAAAAGTGAACAGTAAAGTCGAGTCAATTTTATTTATAGAGTTCAGTATCACAAATCACAAATGTCCCTCAAGGGGTTTTACCATTCTCAGCCGAGATAAGAAAAAAAACCCAGAAAAAAAAAGTCTTTAACAGGAAAAAAAAGAGCAAGAACAACCGTGAAACTCATCGCTCTCAATACAATAGATGCAGTTGCATATACATGATAGACCAGCATTTAAATTGTAAGTACGGACAATCAGGATAATACAGTTTAAATAGATGTGGGTCCAGGAGGACGTTGAGCGACTTCAGGTTTCACTGAACAGATCTGAGTCACACAACCTCCTCTCCTCCGTGGAGACCTGAAAAAAAAAGACAAACACACAAGAGGCAAAGCTCAGTCGCATCGTTCACACCGAGGGAGAGAGAGAGAGAAAAGAACAACATGTACACAAGGGAGAGAGAGAGAGAGAGAGAGACGAGGAGAGGCTGAATCCCCCGGAGGACAAGATCCAGATCCCAAACATCTGGAAAGAAGCACTGACAGAGAGAGAGAGAGAGAAACAGAAAGAGAGAGAGAGAGAGGGGGGTCCCAGGATGGCTGATGGTCCAGCACAGAGCCTCCTGGGTGAACAAGAAGGAAAGAAACTAGGGAGAGAGAGAGAGAGAGATTTAGCTCATGGGACGAGCAGCAGTGAGAAACAGTCTCTGAACAGCTGAACTGCACTTTATTTATCACCCTGAAGACCTGTCTGACAGCCAGTTCCCTCAATGCCTCCTGCTGACTGAAGTCTTTACACAGGAATCTGCCAATTACTCAGTGGGAAGTCGGAGCCATCTACAGCAAGTAGACCAGTGTATGTTTTTAAAGAGACCTTGTAATTAATCTTACAACACTGACGACCATCTGCCCCTGTGGTTCGGCTTACAGCAGGCACGAGTCATTGATACTGGTTTTGCACCTGCCAAAAACGACTGAAATGTGTGTCATAATTCAGATTATTTTGTGGCATCATGGTGGTTGATTTCATAAAAGATTGTTTAGCAATATTTCAGAAAGTAAACACATTATCTGTCACTAATTAGATTTTTTTTTATCTCTACTTTCATTTTAAACAAATATTAAAATGATATTTTTTATGGGCATTTACATTCTGGAAGACTATTAATCTAATCTATTCTAACCTAGAAAGTGAATCAGCATATTCCCCTAAAATGGTCAATTATTCCCCTAAATAATGTGCCTACAATGTGTTTTTATTACAGATGTAGATACTAAGAAAAGCAAACAGACAAAGTTTGTTGCACAATAAGCGTCTGAATTTGCTGCTTTAATTGGATTAATAATTACGACATGCATCCATAGCACCTTATGGCTGGCTGAAAAATACTGCTAATTACAAACATACCAAAAGATCAATACTATCTGTGTTTGTGTGTGTGTGTGCTGCAGGAGAGCCAGTGGCTGGACAGTGTGTCTCTGCTCATTAAGGACTCGTTGGAAGGGGACATGATTGACAACCTCTCCGGTTCAGTTTTCCACCACTACTGTTCTCCGCCCGTCTGCAAGGACTGCAAAGGCCACCCGCAGGAGGTCAGTGGGATCGCACACACACACGCACACACACACACACACACACACACCCCTTCTGTGTCTCTCATTGTAGCCAGAAAGCTCTTATTTTTAGTTGTATAGCCATGTTTTTTTTTTCTCTATTTTTAAAAACATTATTCGCACACGCTTCAGTAGCAGATTTTTTTTACACAGCACAGCTACATCAACTGTCTACATTTACATCTCTCTATTGTTCTCTGTCTTATTATTCTTCCCTCTTTTCTCCTTTCATCTGCACGTTGTGTGTTTTCTCACCTTGTAGCTCCAATAACAGTGGGTGGGATTAACCTGCGGCGTCTCCGAGCTGTCAATCAAACAAAACTGCACCTTCTAGACAAAGTGTAATCATTTCTGTATATGATGATATAGACGAAGGCACAAAGGCTCAAATCTGCAATTTATCGCAATCACATGATCTGTTACTTCAAATGAAACACACACGCAAACGTACACACACACAACCATCATGAATAAGCGGCACTAGCCAAACTTGCAGGAGCATTGAAGCAGCATCTGAGCAAGGCATTAAATATTTTCAGCTACCAAACAGGTTACAATGTCTGGAAGTTGTATCAACAGCTTCTGTTCTACTTGGATGAATGAACCATGAAACCGTTTTCCCAGTAAAATCCCTGCGAGGTGAGAGGAAGGTCACTTTGATATCTTTATAATAGATATGCAGATTAGCACTGCATTGCAATCAAGGTTGTAATGTTATATTCATAGCTGTGGCGTTGCTCTGATTTTGAGTAAATTGGAAAAAAAAAAGTGCAGTGCCTTGGTTTTCAATGACACTGTGCAGTATGTGTGCTATCTTCATCCAGCACTGTTGCACACATGACAGTACGGAGTGAAAGGTACTGACAATAAAATATATATATCCCTCATAGTTATCAAGAAAGGTTCGGCTTCATGCACTTCAAATGGCATTTTTATAATCTGATCATCCTGTTGGGCCTGATTTCATTTAATTCAAATTGAAATCAGATGGAGCTAATACCCAGATTTCATTTTCCATTAAGGTAGAAATAGCTTCATCCAACGTTGGAGGGCTTAGCTGTCAAAATTCACTCTGTATTCATTTCTGCCGTCTCAGCCTTGTACGGTCTCAGAGGTCCAATCCTACATTTCACCACCATACTCTAAACCTGGATGCTCAACATGTGCATCCAGTCATGACACAGGCAGACATGTGAAAACATCACGCACATAAGAACTAAAACCAATTTCACCCCAGAGCAGATGTGATTCCATGATTTTGACCTGATGCATGTGCAGACTGCATATTTCAATATGTAGCTGTCTGTGTGTGTGTGTGTGTGTGTGTGTGTGTGTGTGTGTGTGTGTGTGTTTGAGGAGGGGTCAGTGCACGAGTCGCAGCGGCTTGCCGTCGACGTGTTTCAGATATTAAGATGCATGTGAAGACGTGTGACCTACGTGGGCAGCTCTTTTTCTTCTGGCATTAAATTACATGTAATCAGTGCTTCACCCCGGACCTCTGCAGCGGGATGTTCTCACCGTGTAAATAAATAAGAAAAAATATTGACACGGAGGTTGGCGAGAATGCAAATATAATGTAATGAGGCCTTGATTTCTTATACAGCTCACTCGTCTTTTTTTCTTCTTCATGTTCCCTCAACCCTCAATATTAAAGCTCTGTCTCATGTTTAACTACTTAGAATTTCTATTCAACCGCTGCTGCATCAATATAAGGTCTAAAGGATGGATTTTATTTTCACACGTGACATTTGCATAGCGTATTTAGGTGGTTTATAGGAAATCTGTTGATCCTGTCAAACTTGTTTTTGATATATTGATGAGCAATAATGTGCATCTCAAAGACTCCTTTTATTCTGACTCAGTAGCAAGGTGTTATACCGACTTGCTGTGTCATGTGTGTTTGTGCGACAGATCCAATTGGCCGAGGTGGAGCAGGCGTCTCTGATGTCAGAGCAGCTGTCAGACAAGTCGTCGTCTCTGGCGCTGCCCGACGACCTGAGCCTGGACGAGCACAGCAGCTACCAGCTGCTGGTGAGAGACAGCCAGGTGATCACACACACACACGCACACACACACACACGGAAACACACATGAGCGTACATGTCATTTCAAACTCTGATATTGTTTTTTTTGTTTGTTTTTTGTTTACACAATTCTACTAATAAGATAAGACAAACTTTTATTCGTCCTCCAGTGGGGAAATTTGCAAATTCATCAAGCAAATTAAAATCTTGAACAATTACTCCCAAATTTCCCCTATGGGGGATCAATAAAGAATTATCTTATCTTATCTTATCTTATCTTAAGTTTTGCTTTTGAATTTTGTTTTCAATACATAAACATGGAACACAGTTGGAATTCATTTCAGTTTCATTCTTCTATATTTGCAGAAAGTATGCAGGCATCCCTCTCTACATACTTTTGTGTACTTTTACCCTGGGCTGTATTTCATGGTTTGGTTGAGACCGTACAGTGATATTTTAGATAATTCTGTGTTCTCAGCTTTGTGGCAGCGGTCTGTGGCCTTTGCCTGTTTCAACACGGCAGCGCCTCTGTGCACACAGTCGACCCAAACCAGCAGCTCTGGGGACGAACTGAAACGCTGACTGCGAGTCAGCTCTTATCTCCCAGCGAGTGTTGAACCTCCCCGATGCTCTTGTGGCTGAATGGGAGCAAAGCCAGGTTCAGAAAACTTGTGTAAAGCCTGAAACCACACGAGCAGACGCTGTTATATTATGGCACCATTTAATGAATACTTTCTGCCATATAGTGTCTGTACAGGGAAGCAAATGATGAATGAATATTTCAGCATCTTCAAACTGTTTTATTTAAATCAAACAGGCATTAAAGGGATTTTTTTTTAAAGATTAAACCCTGATGTCTGTGATAAAAATTAAAATTAGCTGTAATAATCACACATGTTCGTGTGTTTGGGGCCTTGGGGAATCACAGCTCGTGTCATCCCGCCCCCATCTTGTTAATCATCATTAATTACTGTTTACATGCTTTACAGCCTGATCACAACACCTGCTTCCCTCCTGATGGGTGTGTGTGTGTGTGTTTTTAAATCCCAGTGGGGAGTTTAGCCTGACCGCACACCAGCCCATGGGGACGTCATATCCAGGGTTAGACTTAGGTTAGGGTCCGGCCCTGGGGTTAAGGAATGCATTATGTCAATGACCCCACAGGGATCGTGATACAAACATGTGCACGTGTTGGTGTGTGAGCACGTCCTTCATATCTCCGTCCTCCCGTCAGCACTCGTCTCTCGGCTCAGCTCGTTCCACCTGGCCCGTTTCATGGCGCCGTCATTGAAGGCCAATCCATTTGATCCAGTTTACAAGCAACAACAGCAGCTGAGCAATTTGACGCTTTGAAGCCTGCTGCTACTTTCTTTTTTATCACATCCAGTGTTAATCAGACTTGTATAGATGGATAAAGGAGGAGGGGGACATGAAAAGGGACCTTTTTGAAATTGGAAACAAATTGTACTCAGATTTCCATTATGACAAGAGGAAGTGAGCGGCTCCAGTTCAGTTGGCACCTGGATATCACGCTCATTCTCTCTGCATCTCTTTGTCTCTTTTCCACTCATCCCTCTTATCTTCAATTTCTCTCTTCCCTTTTTTTTCCCATCATGCATCGCGCTCTCAGAGGGGCAGCAGTGACTCCCGTAGTTCGGAGGAGCTGCCCACCCAGGGGGGCTACAGGGGGCTTCCTCCCTCCAGCTCAGGGAGCGAGGACGGGGTCCAGGAGTTGTTCGAGGCCGGCGTCCATCCTCAGCTGAACACTCCCTCGCTGGAGCAGCCGAGCCCGGCACATTGCACAGGTACCAGAGAACAGGTCATGATAGAACAGATACTGTCAGAACCAGAGTGGCTGAATCTGCTGCAGGTCCTGAAATCAACAAGTTCACACCTCACCTCACACCTGATTAACTGAATAGATGTTCATCCTATTCCAAAACATACTTTGTGATTTGCTTTGTCTCAGCTGTTCATTCACCCCAAACTCCTCTATGAATTTTTATGGACGTGCAAGAATATTACTATAAACTATACATAAACACTTTATTTATGTCTGAACAAACAACCAATGATCTTTATTTCTTGAAAATCACGAGACAACACCAGATATTTGTGGAGAAAACTTCGCTAGACTTAGTGTCCTGGACTAATTTCCATCATTGTCCCTGATGTTTAAACAGTTAATCAAGCTTTAATAAAAAGTTCAATTCAATATCTGACATTAAAGATTGTCAGAAAATCAAAACAAAGTCACACAGTATGAAGAAACAATGATAAAATCCACAGCTGCCAGTTTCAGGTTTTGTGGCTGATGGTTGGCGGCGCCACTGTTCGATGGAGGTAACAGGTCAAGAAGCAACCAACAAAAGTAGAAGACATGTATCTGAGCAATGCAGTCTTCTGAATACTCACAAAGCTACAATATGGTTTCCCATTATGTAATTTCAATAATAAAAATGTGAATGAGAATCTGAGCATTTTCCCTTTCAGTCAAACCTGCTTTTCGTGGATCATTTTTCAATCCAGCTGCAGCCCAACGGTTCAATTGAATCTTCCACATCACCTGGTCACATTAAAATAATCCCTCTCATGGTTACCTCTCACCAGCCTTCCTTATTATCCTTATCAGTGTTCTCTGTGACCCTCGCTGGTATTTAAGCGTCACGATTTCATTTAGCCGTGACTTTGATGTGACATTGATAGTATCGTTTAAATAAGGCTTTTTCCGAACGTCTCCGGAGCCGAAGCAGACGCACAAGGACGTATCTCATATTCCGCACAGTTGATTGACTTCCAGCGCAATTAAAGCCATGATAGATGAGGCTGGCAGACGCAGACGCAGAGATGTTGATGAATGACGTGTTATGGTTTGCTGATGGTTCACATCCCCCCCCGTAACACGACCGTCATCACAGGAACAGATGGAGCAATACAAGGCAAAGTGGATTCAGGGGGACGGCTCAACAGCACATAAAATCACAGACTGTTGCAGACACAATGTCGCTGAAGACACAGATGTGTTGTTTACATGGCACATTTATTCACTGACAACAAAATAAATACTCCTTCACTTGTCATCTCAGAGACTGATAGAAAAGATCAAACTATTATGTAAATGCTCTCAGCTCTGGTGATTAAATACTTTTACGTCTCTCATATGTCAAATCAAGGTTGTTAGTAGTTTTGATTTTTCTCTCATGAATTTAACAAGTAATGAATTTTGTTTTGATGTTCTAATCAGTCATTTGATTCCTTTTTCATTGGAGCTCTGATTGGGAGCAAAATATTCGCCTTTAAAACTTTTATTCGGAGATGATGTGAAAAAAAAGTTAAAATTCACCACTTGATATTTTGGTTTTAATTTTAAAACAGAAACATTTTTGGCTTTGTATCAGTGGAAACCAGTTTTGTGTTTGCTGATGATGAATCCTAATGGCAACATGAGCAGACTGAAAAGAAAGAGACCTAGGACTCAACCCTGAGGCACACCACAGGAAATATTTACTGTCCGAACTAAGTGAAAAAAAGTTGTCTTGTTAGCTATCTATAGGATCTAGAACAGCACTCAAGAGAACCCAACCTTATCTCTATAGAGAGATCATGATCATCTGTATTGAACCATGATACTGTGGAGTCAGTGTGTTGGATCATCTTGCATTGAGGTGCTTAAAAAAGTATTTTGTGCTGAGTTCAAGATGAAAGAACCAAATGTCTTGCAAAGCTGTATTAAACTACAAACTTCTCTTTTCAGATGGAGATGGAGGAAGTTGCAGTGGAGGTGGTGGCGGGTCTTCACCCATCTTCCACCTACCGGCAGACTTCTTCCACCCGGCTGCCGCGGCTCATCCGGGCAGCCCGGGGAGCGGCGTCAGCCCAGGAGACAGAGGGCCGTCCAGGCTGGCCTCCCCGGCCTCCTGGGCCTCCCTCCGCTCACCCGGAGCGAACAGCAGGCCCCTGAGCTCTCAGGTATTATGGACAGATGAATGAACTCGTGTGCGTCTAGATGGATGGGTGGATAGATGAATAAGGACCTGACATCAGTCTCGCTGTGCAACACATCAGAGACACGATGGAACAGTGTAAATAGATGATTTCCTCAGAGAGCGTTCAGTGAACCGAAGTTGTCATGCATCAAAAACACTTTGGTAGTCAGATGGGATTTGCCAAATGAGGTATAAGAAAGAGCCCAGATACAGTGATCTGGAAGCTGTAATATGCCTAAATATATGGGTACACAGAGTAACAAGAACACTAATCCTGAAAAAAAAAAAAGATATTAATTCGAATCTGTCTGCAGTAGCTGAGCTGCAACGAGATTTTGGCAAAAGGTTGGAAGAGTTTGATAAGAAAGAAACACTTGACTGAAATATGATTAGATGTGGAACAAACTTGTGTGTTTTATCAGTCAGATTTCAGCAGCTGTTAGACCTGAAAATACACGAATCATTGTATTACCAGATTACCAGATCATCCTCCATTGATGTCCTACAGTCGTGTGAAACCATTTAGCTATAATTAAAGCTAAGATCACAGTCCTGTTGAATGTGACACCTCCCCTCCATTGGCTCCCGCATGAAACAAACACGAGTGAAAAAGACCCTTATTTTAGTTCTTGTTCCGGCGTAACCATGGAGACAGGTTTTTTTTTTCTTTCTCTCTCCTCTACCTGTTTGGTTTGTTTAGCTCGCGTCTGAGTGCCTCTGTGATCCTCTGCTGCTACAGTAATGCTCTGCGGCACTCGCCTAATTAGCCCGGCCGGCCCCGAGCCCGACGCCGACTCCGTGCACGCTGTTGTTCCCGGCTCATGTCGTTCACATTCTCTCGGTCCCTTTTCTTGTATTTCCTTCATCTCTGAACGTCTTTCTCTCGTCGCTTCTTCTCTCTGTCCTCTGTCTCGTGGTCCTTTGTCTGCCAGTCCCCCAGTTTCTCCTTCGTCATACTCCTTTACTCTCCCTTGTGGTCTTGTGTACTGTGAACATGACAGTAAGAGTCAGGATTAGCAATGATGACTAACACCCAAGTATCCAAGTAACATTTTCAGTGAAGGCTTTGCGACACATTGGTTGCACCAATTAGGATGAACTCAATTCTATTGGATGGATGGCTGCGTGGATAAAGCAAAAGTTGGTCCCTATAAAACATAAGAGAATGACTCAAACCACTCGAGTTTAGTTACTTGTAAATGCACAGGTATTTAACCTGCTAAGGCCATACAACTTACTTGCAACTTACTTTTCTCCAAAAATTTAATCCTAATCTTAGCCAAAATGTCTTGTTGGGCTTGTTTCCATACTAAAGACTAATTTCGTCCTTTCATTCTCTTTCACCCCCTCCCTCCTCTGTGTCCAGCACCCGTCCCACAGCGACTCCTCCCTGGCCACAGGCAGTTCAGAGGGCAGCCTGCAGACCACGCTGGAGGAAGGGCTCAGCTTCAGCATCTCCCCACCTCGAGACCTGGACCTCCCCATGCCCATCCTCTGCCCCATCCCGAGCCACCCCTTACACCCCCAGGGCCCGGCCACGGGAGACCCGGACCACCCTTTACTAAAGAGACGCAGCACTACTTTTAACCTCCAAGCCACCAGGGGGCACCAGAGGAGCCAGAGCAGCTGTGGTGGCGGCAGCACCAGTCCCGGCTGCCCCCGGCAGGACTCCATGGACCCTTCGGACGAGGATGTGGGCACGGGGGCGGGCGGGGACGGCTGCCGCCAGAGCCTCAACAGCGAACACTTGTCAGAAACTCTGAACAGCCTCTCACTGACATCGCTGCTCACTCCTGGTTCTCTGGCACCCCCGCTGGTGAAGAAATGTAACAGCACAGGCTCACTGGACCAAACCAACCTATCCGCCCGGAGTAAAGACGGACGCCACGTTTACGGCATAGATGCTCACGGTTACTTGTCCAACCCCTGGACAGATGGACGGGCACGAGGTGAGGAGGAGGACGGTGACATCACAGGCTTCAACATGAAAAGCAGCAGCCGACCCACGGACACCAGCTCCAGGAAAAACAGATGAAACCCTTGTTGCCTCTCTGTAGTGGAACTCAACATTTGCATTTCTGGACCCTGAACAGAACCAGGAGAGACTTTTAATACAGTCCATGTCCTGTGAGCCCGATTCTGAAGTTCTCTCTCGTCTTTGAGTCGTGTGTTCTCTCTCGTTCCTCCTCGGATCGGCTGCTTGGGATCGGTCACTTCTCAAAAGATTACAGTTGCTTCTGAGTTTTGACGTCCTTTCTTTTTCCGGTTGCTTTTTGAAAGGACCTGATGACAAGGGGCTCAGCCTTTTAGCATTACCAGGATTCAGCCTTGAAGGATGTGGCAGTCCTGGGCTTTAGGTTTGAGCCACCCTGAATTAGAGAATATTTGGAAATCCATTAGTGAGACAGGCGGGAAAATGATCGATGAACATTGTTAAGGTGATGTTACTTCAACGAAACTGCTAAAAAATTCAATTTCAAAAACAGAACTTTGCTTGACCCAACGTGCCCTCAACCTGTGTGCAAAAACCAACACTGGACAGACAACAAACTCTGGAGCTTCTTTTGAGGAAGAACTGAACTTTGTACAGGTTCTTTTTTTTGTAATACCATCGCTGACAGTAGCATCGACCAACCTTTTTCCCTCTTTAGCAGATTCGGTGGGTAACAGAAAATCGAAAGGTTGTATATTTTCCGTGTTCTTTTTTTCCAACTTCAACGTCTTGAAGTTGTGTGAATGTAGACACGTTCGTCTCTGTTTGTGAGGGAAACCAAGACAAGCGAGGAGCCTGGCGAGTCTAAAGATTTGACGAGGGCGTCTTTGAAAAGATCGGATACGGCTGCTGCTGAGAATACATGTGGGTTGTTGGTAGAAGCCACTTCCAGAGTGGACTTTCTACGAACCCATGAAAGGGCTAAAATGTGTTGAGTGCAGACCTGGGCCAAATTGGCAAATAATCTTTTTGCTACATAACAAACTGTTTAAAAGTGTCTTTAAGATGCATCCATTACTTTAAAAGACTTTTCTGATGCTAATAACATAAATTGTAAATGTAAGCGATGAAATGAAAAGAGCAATGACTTGTAAAACTGTACATCGGAAAACATTTAAAATTCCCTAAAAATTGAAAAGATTTCGCAGTTGAATGGGTGATTCTTACAGATCAACAATCTTCTTGGGGGGTAAATAAAAAAAAAACAGTTTTAAGATATAATATGTACATTAAAGGTTTAAAGAGACAGTTGGTGTCGTCCGGTTTTCTCTGAGTCACGAAGCTCTCCTGTCAACATGCGCATTACCCAGCGATTAGCCCTGATGCAGGACTCATTCAGACTCAAGTTGTTTCAAATATTTTGGTTGATGGCATTGTTGCATATCTCAACCACTACTAGGTTATTTGCTATTCAATTTTGGACATGTCTGATATTCATGGTGTCCAGATGATAATATGAAATCCCCTGAAATTTTCTATCGCACCACCAGCAAAGTTTTCACTTATCGATTGAAACATCTCAATCCGTCTTGTAGATGACAAGACGGATTGGCACAAAACTTTGCACAGATACTCATGTTCCGCTTGGCATGAATTGCAATAACTTTTGTGGCCCCTTGATTTTTCCTCCAGCACCATCACCATGTCAACGTTTCACTTTGTCCAGTGGGTTCGGTTTATGACTAAATAGCTTCAAAACAAATTTCCCTTGAGCCTCAACTGTTTTTCATCTAGACTTCCTGCTAAACTTAAACACTGAAATATAAGGAGTAGACACCAACATATTTTGTGCACTGCTTTGTAGGAGCAGCCTGCAGATTCAGAGCAGACTGGACGACACCAAACTGTCTTTGTAACCCTCTGCCGCTGTGTAATGGCCCAGAACACACTCCAGCAGCTGATAATACACTTGAGGTTGCCGAGCATTCGTGTGTGAGACACTTGTTGGTTGTCGCGGAATTTCCAGGATTTCAGAAAATTCCCTGGATTCACAGTTTTTTCTTTGCTGCATTAAACCCAAATGATCATTTTGACTCAGGTCTGCTTGAGTGTAGCAAGAGTTTAGAACGTACCCTAAACTATGGCAAGCAATGTGGTCCAAATTAGTGTGACTTTGAGCACTTGTTTGTCAGACATTTTCACAAACCGCGATGACCCATCCTGTGATGTAGTCGTGTCACAACATTTGAACTCCAGAGCAGGTAGACCTCAGGTGGATATATGCACTCACACACACACACACAACACACACACACAATGAAGCACACGAACATGTTATACAAACAGTCATACATATCATACAAAGATGTCAATGTTAAAATACTGCAGGATGTTTCCATAGTTGTTTGAGATGAGACAGAAGAAACCTCAGTCTTTATCTCTGCTCTGTCTTCATTCCCTCTTTACTCCCATTCAATTGTATTATCTCCCATCTGCAGGGAGGCAGGAGTATTAAATGACTATTGATGACACCCCCCCCCCATTCGAGATATGCAATATGCTACAGTAGATGTACAGTTAGATGTATGAGACTCGTATAGATAGACTATATGGTGACAGAAGATTATATTTATGAATTCATGTATTAGAATAAAATGTCACCCAGATTCAAAGGTCACTGAAAGGATGATGATGTATTCATGTATTCCAGCGTGCTGGAGAGTGTGTTTTCTTTTGCCCTCCATCTTCCCGACCTGATTTTCTTTTCCTTTTTTTTTTCTTTCCAAAATGCATGTGGGAGTTTCTTTTTTTTCTGTTTTCTTAAATGTCATTCTAGTGTCATATAAAAGTGAGATAGCTTTTCAAACCTCTGACTCCTGACGTTTTTCTTGGTTGGTCTCAATTCCTTCTTTATTCACAGCACAAAACTTTATTTTATCAAAAGTGTAACCAGTGAAATGGCTAGATGCAAAATGTCTAGAATAATTGGAAGAGATCATTTGCTAAATTAGATTGATCTGGATGAATAATTTAGACTCGATGTGGCTCAGTATTATTATTGTCCTAAATGTCATGTTGCCCCCAGAAGATTTGTTTGACTCCTTTGTGCCCAACTCCACCTGATACCAACTCATGAAATGTTGGTACCTAATGGATTTGACCTCGCCATCTTTGACCGTTTTTGACAACAGAAAATTGAAATTTCTGTCACTGCTGGATTTGACTTGACCGTCATTACTTGGACTATAACTAACAAGTATTTTCATTATTGATTAATCTTTCAGTTGTTTTCTGGATCAGTCAATCCATTGCTTTGCCTACAAAACATCAGAATAGTAAAAAAAAATGGTTGGTAATGAAAATTTAAAAAAGTTCACTATCATGAAAGAAAAGCAAAAGGAAAATCAACAAATCCTCACATTTGAGAAACTGAAACCAGAAAAATAGTTGCTTGTTTGAAAAATCACTCAAAATGAACAGAGTAACCACTGATTTTTCTTTTTCGATCAACCGATTGATTTGACTGATTTCTTTGTCAGTTTACATGAAAAAACAAAGACAAAATGAAGTGAACAATCTTGAAAAATTGTGTTTATATTGTTCAACCAAAATTGAGCACAAACTAGTTTTTACAAAAGGAAACATTTTTACCTTTCTGTAATAATGTTTCAGAATTGCTGGAATTTGCCGTCTTGTATTAGTTCATGTCTAAATGTCACCTAAACTTTAAGTCTTTTCTACCATTGTCCTCTGGCCATGTGAATGTGGCTCATTATCAGATGCACCTGTGTGGCTTATTCAGACAATTAAGCAACATCTCCCTCTTTCTTACCAGCAGAAAAAGGCTGTTTGGCATCTTTCCTCCTCCTCAAACATCTTTTCTGTACTTTCTTGTTTTACCTTTGAACAACTTTAACCTGCCTACTACTTAGAATCTTTTGCCTTTTTCCCTCTCTGGACTGATCAAAGCATCAAGTGAAATCAGTTCAGTAAACATTCATTAAACTTGTAGTTTTTGAGATGTTTACAGATCTAGAGCAAATACAGTCTCGAATAAGTCACACAAGCTTTAGTTTCTGCTGCTAAATTCGTCTCCCATGTGTCTGTTTTACCTCTGGCATGATTCAGTTTAAACAAACAGATTCCTCAGCTGGTATCACACAGTCCCAGCGTCCACACACAATAAGACATCTCTGCTGTCTCTTTCTGCCGCGCTTAGTCCGAGGGGATTCTGGGAAATAATCTCCTAGACAAATATTTGTACATTGTAAGCAAAAGATTTGAGCTCTGCTATTACATCTTAAAATTTAATCCTTTTTTTCCACCCAGAAAAAAACCCAGCAGCTTGTTTTGGTCGCTGGATGTTGAAGCTGTAAAACTGAAGACTGTTTTTAGTAATGTTCAAATGATTTTGATACAGAAAAGCTTTGACCGAGGCAACAATAGTCAATAGTTTATTTTTTTTTTAGGAGTAACTTGTATATTCCCTCTCGGATCTCTAAAGCAGTGTTGATTGTTATGGTTTAAAAATTTAACAAGGAAAAAAAAAAGGTCGACCACTAGGTATCACTGGATGTTTGCGTGAATCACCAAGTTCACACAGATCATATATTAATATTATTATTGTATGTGGCTGCATGCAGTATCTGACACTTTCTCACTGCATTTCATAAAAATAATATTATAAATATTATTGAGATATACTGTATATAGGCTTTGAATACAGTAGATTAGCAACTGCTGATCAATCCATATAAATTTTAGACTTAAACTAATGTACCGTTTAAGCCCCACCCATTTCTGCACCCACTTTTGGTTTAGGCACCGCCCACTCCAAATACAGATACAGATACAGATAGTGGTGTACTCGCTCAACCCTATCGACTCGACAATAGAAATATCTCAACACATACCAGATGCATTGTCATGAAACTTGTCCCATGTATGCATGGTATCCAGAGGATGAACCTACAGACTTTGGTGATCCCTCAGTGTTCCTCTAGAAACTCAATGAGGTTGAGAAATGTGGTTTTGAGTGAAATATATCAACCTCAAGTGAAGTGACATGAAATTTGGGACACACATATATGTCTCCACAGGATGAATTGTGACAACTTTGGTGACCCAGATTTTTTAATGCAGCTCCATGATCAGGTCAAAAATGTATTTTGTCCAAAAAGTAAACTATTCCCATGAACCTCAGCTTTTCTCACTGGTTTGTGCTAATTGTCGACATGCTAATCTAACATTGTGAACCTTTAACATCCTGCTAATTTGTGCATTTTTTCCTTTGTTATTTGAAAGTCTACCATCTCTGGTCATGTGTGTGATTCACCTCCTTAATTATCCACACCTGCTCCCAATTACACACCTGCCCCTGGTCTTGCCTTCAGCCAACCCGGTATATATAAACCCCTGTGACTTCCCTGCTTCTCTGCTACTTTGTCTTTGTTCATGGTCGTGTGCTCATCGCTGTCCTGCATGAGTGTTCGTGCTCATGGTTTTTTGCTTTTTTCTGGTTCAGTTTGCGTTGATCCAATTGACTTCCTGTGAATGATCACCTTAGCTTTTTTCAAATTTACCTCCCGTGTCTTTCTCTGCATTTGAGCCTGTGTTGCCCAGAATCATGACTGCAACTGTTGCACCACCTTAGCCTGTTAGCATTTAGCTCCTAACGCTCCTAACAGCAACACACATTTTAAGAAAGAGAAGAAGAAAATTATCTCGCTGCTTTTCTTCCTGTTTTCTTTCCATAAACATTCTCTTTCGCTCCATCCATCCTCAGTTACGCTCAAATCCACATTAAGCGGCTCCGCTCGTCCCTCTGATGCCACTTGCTCCCTTTCATCTCTTATTTTCCTCTGATGTCACCGGGGCCCGGACTGTTGCGGCGAGGAGCTGCCGACTCTGAAAGAAACGTCATTAGTGAAATATATTTGACACAGCCTCGCTATCGCACAAACCCCCGTAGAAATTAATTCCAACTCTATTTTCTGCTCGATTCCTGGAGCCGGATAACAAAGCAGTGGAACTTTTTTTTTTTTTTTCCTCAAATCCTCCAGCAGACATGTGGCACCAACAACACATGTATAGAGATTATTATAAAGCACATGTGCAAACTGAAGGATCCACTGACACCTATACGGCGTCTGTCTTTGGTCTGAATGAGAACACATTTACATTTGTAAGCATGACTGGATTAAAACAGTGGGGGGGCCCAGGGGTGAAAATGAGCTGTGGTTCAACCCCTTCATTCTCTGTGCATTGTGTATGTTCCCTGTTGCCTTCAAGTGTCCATCAAGCACAGAACACACAATGCACTTTAATTAGGTTTTTGCCTAAAGCTCCAGAAGCCAAACAGTACTTCTACATTACCTGCACCCAGGTGATGTTGCTCAGTCCAAGCAGTAGTTGTGAGTCTGGACCTTAGTGGACAGACCAACATTAAGCCCCTTGAGCCATGACTGAACACACTGCTCCTCCAGTTTTGTGCTGTATAGCAATCGATAAGCTTTTTTTTTTTTTTTTTTTTTTTTACCTCCGCTAAGGAGGTTATGTTTTTGCCGGCGTTGGTTGGGTTGTTTGTTTGCAACATAACTCAAAGTTATGGACAGATTTTGATGAAATCAGGAAATGTCCTTTCTGGGACAAGGAACAAATGATTAAATTTTGGAGGCGCCATTACAGAAATGTCGATTTTCGGGTCTAACTATTAAACTAAAAATGATAATGTGATTCCAGTTGCTAAGGGTCTGTTTTTATGGTCCAGGAATCCATTGAAACAGAAATCAAAGGTAGGACTAATATTTTGGGGTGTAAGTCACAATAAGATGGGGGAACTGTGCTGCTTGGCGGAGGTCTGCACTCTCAAAGTGCTTTTCTAGTTTTTTTTGTTTTTTTTTTTTGGGTTTGGACACAGTAGAAAATGCTGTACAAAGGTTGGTGCCAAAGCCGATCTGCTCCGTGTTTCTGCTGTGTTGAAAGACCCTTTTCTTGGCTCAGTATTAAAGAACTTCTGTGCCACTATTGCCATTAGCAACAAGCAGCAGAGATGAAAATGATGCTAATGATGGAAAACTTGAAATGTGAATTTTATCATCATGCAGTATTTTGAGAAAGCACCTCTACATCAGTTCTGTAGAATTCGGTCACATGACTCCGACTTGAACTCAGAGCATGTTTTTAAATCTATTAGACTGCAGTCACACATTCACAAATTTTAAGAAACTTTCACTTTGCAATGAGCTCAACTTTGAAATTCGACAGGATTTTTGCTTCGGCAGGCGATGGTTATTTTCACTGGCACACGTGTGATCGTACCCTCAGCGAGTGAAACTGGTTTCTTACCGACATTTTCTTGAATAAGCAAAGTGCAAATATGATGTGAAAGTACATGTCGGCCTGGTGGAGCGAGTCTTCTCTCTGTTCGAGGTGTGCTGTCAGGGCTGATACAGGTGGTGACAGGTGGGGCTTTGACATGCATAATAAGCAGTGTGGTAAACAGGTGACGGAGGTTCACCTACAACCAGCTGTCCTGCACTGACAAGTCTGGAAACATGGAGGGGTAACACTGCCAAACATCTCTCTGGTCCTGTGACATGAAAAGACTCTGGTTGAGCAAAGTCAGTTTAAAAAATTCTGCCAGCAAAGAAAATCCTGTTATGCACAGAGAGCAAGATTCCACACACACACTTTAAGGGACTTCTTGAGCTTGTGCCAAACCATCCTACAGAATCAGCATAAAGCAGACCTCACACCTGAGACCCACACATCCAAGCATCTCCTGGGACGTCCATACTCCAATCAAAGGCAGCATGTAAACAAACAGCTGGCTCACAGGTACGGGCGTCCAAACTGATTCATCTGTCTGTAATGAGAGGTTGATCAATTGGAAGTGACCGAGAATCAGAGCGAGACCCAGATCTGAGAGAGGAATGTGAAAACAGGGACGGCTGATGGATTTTTTTTCCTTTTTCTTTTTTTTTTTTTTTTAGAGCTGTTTCCACTGTTAAAGTGCTTTCACTCAGCAGCAAGAGAGAAATCAATGCAACATGTAATCGAGCTTTTCACTTTATATCAGAGCTGTTACTGTTGATTCAAATGGAACAAATTACATCACATTAAATCACAAGAAATCTTAAGAATATTAACTTTAAACTCTGGAAGTGAGAGAAAATGACACATGAGATGTTTCTACCCTTTTCATTCCTCCTGTCAAACCTGATTTTGCTTCGTCTGATTCTTGACCTTCAGTGTGGTTCTTACAGACAAGCATTGAACTCATGGAGCCATCTTTTCTTTGAATCATATTTGAGCCCAAAAATAAACAACTCTGAACTAAAATCCAGCCTTAAATCCTCGAGTCATCCCTCCTAAATTCTCAAACTGACACTGACAGAGAGCGAGATGGAAGCGGCCACCAGCTGTCGTCACATGTTGATCAGCTGTGAGGTCTTTAGGACCTTCATCTTGTTCTCACCGTCGCTCCACATCTGCTCCCCACAGCTGCACATGTGTGTTCGCAGACTTCACAGCTTAACCAAAGGTCTCCATCAGCAGTGACATGTTCAAGCGCTTGGACCCGACACTTCAGTCAAGCCCACCTGCTGTCGGCTTCACTGCCTCCTAATTGGGATCTTTTTTAACGAGGTGATGTTCAATCAGCTGCTGTCGGCGTTAAATGCCTCACAGCTTCAGCAACATGTGATCTGACACAAACATGAACGTCCCTCTTCACTGACTCCGCCTCATTGACTCGAGCGGTCACTCCAGCAAACAACTCGACTCCTAAAAAGCTTCATAATGAGAACGAATGGCCTCCAGTGCCTCTTGAACGTCCTCTGAAGACTAATTTCAAATAAAAGAATCCAACCCACGAGCTCATTTTCAAACACCCAGCTCCAGATCCAACCATCTGTGACTCCGCAGCTCCAGCAGTGGATTAGAACATAATGCGATAGCCACTAAAATTACCCCCTTTAGAAAATTGTGCCGGTCCTACAACGAGGTTTAGCACTGAGGGTATTAACAGAAATTTAATTTGTTTTTCAAATTCTGCAGCTCGTACATCAAAGTGGCAAATGGAGAAGCAGCAACAGGGTCAGGAGTGACGCTCGCTGGAGAAATACTGAGTCGTTTCAGTCATGGTGGAATCTGGCTGAACACAGAGCCACATCCTGAGCAAACTGTGTGTGACCACTTGATAGAATTTACAGTGCAATAACAAGACAAGAGCTCTCTCTCAATTTAATTCGGATTCCCATTAAAAAAAAAAAAACATAATTAGGCCACAGAGAGAACCGTTGCGCCGTAGATAGCCAATTAATCAGGAATGGCTATACGTGTGTTTCCTCTCTGTCTGCGCCGCAGCACGAGGCCACCGGGGGCAGGAGAGGGAGGAGGCCGTCCCCACCCTCTATCTGCGGCTCAGGCTTAGCGTAAAGCTCGTCCCCCGCCGCCACCGAGCGGGAGGAGACAATGGGAGAAGGTGCTTAAAGATGAGCGGCGTGGAGCTGCCAGGCTTGTGCTCAGTCTGGCACGACGGCGGCTTCTTCCCGCCGCCAGCGAGGACTGAGACAATGGAAGAGTGATGGCGTCGGTGCTGGCAGGGAAACATCCACTGACTTATGCACATATGGACAGACTGTGTGTGTGTGTGCAGTGTGATAGAGTTCAGTACCTTTTCACAGAAGATGACTGTTGTACATGTTGCGACTGTGTGAATCTTTGAACCAAGCTGAATGAAAAGGTACGAGCAGCCATGTAATTCAGAATTTTCCACCTCCAGCATCTGTTTCTCTGCTCGCCAACACACACACGCCGCCAGGTTGTGGGCAGATACGTTCGACTCCGTCAGGTTTGAGTCGCACCATAAAGTGTGAAAACGGCAAAATCTCACCAGATGCTGCAATAATCTGTGTTAAGTGGATGTGTTTACCAGCACAGGAGTTCAAATTACTGACTCGCTGTTAGGAAGTGGAAAAATTGTAATGCGTTTGTTTCATAATTTATTGTATTGTCAACATGAAGGTGGAATAACAAATGTAAAAGGAGGCGAGAGAACGTTCATTTTTTTAAATGTCAGGCTTCAGGCAAATCATTCAAAGCAATTTGAATGTCATTGTGTACGTGACTCCCATGTAGAAAAATGTACGTTTCCTCAATTTCCATTTCAAGTTACTGAGGAACAGCTGTTTAACTGAAGAGACAGAACCACATGTTGCCTCCATGTTGGAAACTGTTTACTAAGAATATACTGTATATTCATGAAAACTATTTTAAGGACTTTCACATCTGAGGAATGCATGAAATGGCATTATTGACTTCCTCCATTTTGGACACAGCTCAACACAAGTCAACGATGCAAATTAACATTTCAGCATTCACTGAAATTAAACTCAACCCAAAAGTGACACAGATTTACTTCATCAACACAAGCGATTAGGACACTTCCACTCAATTGAATGAATTTGATTTGGTGCAAAGTTTGCTGTTAAATGTGAATCACATGCTGCATGTGTCAGTGCCCATGTGACTGTATGAGACCCTGGACATATGTAGGTGTGAGCAAGCTGAAGAGAGGCAGCTTGAAATGAAGCATGGTATTACTGCAGTGACTTAGTCGGCTCTCAAGTGGAGTGTGTGTGACAAGCATTACAGCACAATCACAATTTCTGCAATTAATCAAGAGGACATGACGTATGCTTATATTTGAAAAAACAAATTAAACTAAATTCATGTAGGCCATTGGGGAAACTACCGTGAGAGTCATTCAATAATTCATTGATCTACGTAATCATCACACAAGTCAAATCACTTCAAGTCATTCTTTTGTTAGGTCAAAGGTTGTAAGGTGTGATTTTTTTTTTTTTTTTTTTGAGCCCTAAGCTATTTTTCAGGTCTCTGCTCAAAAATTACATACCCATGATAAGAGTACATCTGTCACGAGTTTGGTTTTTGGCTGGACCCAAGAGCAACACACCAGACGAGGGGGAACTGAGGCAAAAGGATTTATTCAAACGCAAAAACTCCAGGACTAACAGGAAAAAGAAATGCTACAAACAAAGGAATCCAGGTGAGGAGCTGCTTCAATGGCTGGAGGCAGGGAGGTGAGCACCGAGGCTGGAAGGAGGAGACATGAAGGTGAAGGCCAAGCACTGGTGACGAAAGGGGACACTGGAGACACTGGAAACGCAGAAAGGGAATGCAGAGTGAGGGGACAATTCGGCAGCTTCCAGGTGGAACCATGGAGCTTTTAAAGCTGCCGGTCGTTAGGAGGGAATGAGGGACAGCTGGGAGAAGGGAGAGGGGACCCAGCACCAGCAGGCCACACCTCCAGCCACTGAAGCAAGGCCTGAACAAAAGACAAAACCAAAAACACTGAAAAATGCACTGAAAATAAACCAACAAAACACAAGAGGAGCAAACCATGACAACAACTCTGCAACCACAAGGTCTATTTGATGATCAGATGTGTAGGCTGTATCTCCATAATGGATTGGTTGATTCCTGTGATCGACACCTTCTTTGAAGCGATAGAGCCAATAGAATATAGGAACAGCCACCAAAGTGAGATTGACAGCACCGTTAGCCAATTAGAAGCCGCAAGACGCAACACGTGCACCAGCTTGCCTTGCGCCCCAGCCAATCCCATGCCCCCCCCGAGACATCAGGGTTGTTTGCATTGTGGCTAAGGAAGTAGCGCTAACTGTTTCTGCTGTTGATTTACCAATGAACAAACTTTTCATGGCGAAACAGCTAAGGTAAGAAATTTTACGACTATAGTTTGACGAAGCGATTTCGTTTTTTGCTGTTTCTTGTTGTTGCTTTGATGGATATGGTTTGAATCTGTGGACTGTCTGCTTTCGTTTGAGGGGTTGTTTTGATGTGCAGCATTACTATATTCTTTCATGATTAGTGCATTGTTTCATTTCTTTCTCTTACATACAAAGGTCCCCCAATTGGGGGAGCAACACAGTATTCCGGTTGAACTGCATCAAGCTATACTGGAGTTAAATCGAGAGTCTGACCAGCACAGTGTGATTCTGTTTGAACTACTTTGTAGCTATGGAAGGACTAAACTGAGACCCTGAGCCCAACCCACTCCAGCCTATAGAAGATGCTCTCCAACTCATGGGTCAAAACCTTCAAAGTGATCAGAGTGACTCTTAACAGCAGCAGCAACAGGGTGAATCTTTGATAGTCTTTGCTGCAGCACGGTGGGCCTCTGGTAGAGTCAGATTCTCAAAATCTGAACGAATCCGTCACACGACGTGATTTACCAATCTGGAAATAAGAAGCTTCTTAAACCTTCCACCCCTCAGATGTACCAGATCTTGCTCAATTTTCTCTGAACATTGTGCAAAAAACCTCACAGATGTAGCCAAGAGAGTCAGAGTCTTTTGAAGGTTTGTTAGCCAGGTTGATACAATCTGACGGGTACATCGAAGGCTCCCGTCTAGAATCAATAACTGTAAAACCCCTGAGGTAATGGTATAAATGTAAAACAACACCATCTGTATGTGGTCAATAACTCTCTCTGCTTGGCCATCCACTTGGCTCGTCTTACAATCCCCATTTTACCGATAGTCAGGCCTGTGAATGCAGTAGAGAGATGTAAGATCTTGCAGGCCTGAGCGATCAGACGGAGGTAACCCTCAGTGACAAATACATTGAGTACCAGAACCATCAAGGCATCTGTTTAGGGTTTCTCCTGAAAAACTTGCCATTTCAGAAAAACGTTCGAGTGGTGTACGACAAGACAGCTCCAGCCATCTATGGTTGTAGACTCCATTCTTGATGCAGAGTTCCTGATGGATGCAAATGGGTATGACACAGATACATTCTACATCTCTTTGGAGCACCGCTTGCATCTTGATCGACTTACAGGCGTCTGACCAGCCCATACCGGAAGAGTCCTCTTCATCAAAACAGCTAGGTTTATACACCACATTCGTTTCCAAGCTATGCAGATCCATGGCGAGTTCCGTAAAAAGGAAAGAAGAACCCCTCGTTTATCTACCCCTTAAGTCCACCCTCCTTTTCTCAATGACTCACCCTCTAACAACACCCCTCCATCTCTCATCGGCTCATAATCACGGGAGAAGATGGAGTCACCTCATTGGTTCAAAGGTTGGGATGAGGGTGGGACTTCAGGTGCTGTGGCGTTATCTGATTGGGACCTGTCAAAATTTGACAAGAAGTAGATGCCATTATCTCATGTGTATACTGTCCTATGACTGCTTTTGGGGGAGGTCGAAGTTCTTCATCAGAGGAGGAGCTGTTGTACTTTGCTGGGTGATCTCTTCAGAAAGCTGGAAGGAAATCTCTTCAATCATTCCAACCACACGCCTCGTACTCCCAGTGCTGCTTGCCTGCAGCTTTAGTTGACAGTAGATGGCAACGTCAACATCTGCAGGTCTAAACCGATGCCTCCATAGCTTTTCACACTGAAGCTTTGCAACTAGATGATAATCCACAAGGACACTGTTCTTTTTCTTTTTTTGCTTTTCATTAGAAAACTTTCCAAAAAAAAACTGTATAATTGCAAATCACGATGTTTGTGGAGACATTTTATCTTCCTAAAAGGCACTGTGCTGTTTGTGCCTGTGGGTGTACAGAATAAAAATTATCATGTTTTGTAAGCGATCATCTTCCTGCCAAAGCAGCACCTTGAGGGAGAAACTCAATATTTTATATTTTCCAGTTATGTTAAATTGAAGTGAACTCTGTATTTCCCCGGTTTATTCCTGCAGGTTAGCAGCTAATTAGACTGTTGCACGACGAGCATGATGTAACATCTCGCCTGTTCTGTTGCTGTCGTGCCCACAGCTGCCCTTTGCCTTTCACCAGCAGGAAAAAGCCTTTAACTGTATCTAATCTTCAAGCCTTTACAGAAGATGTGTGATGAGAGAAAACGATGGATTTATTTCCTTCCTGCTTCATGTGTTTTATCTTTTTCTGGTTCCAGGGCCACTAAAAGGTTCTTGGTAGCGACTGTGTATTTTTTCCTTGGGTGAAGATCAGAAAGTGTGATTTAAACATCACTCAAAGACAAAATTGATTAATCAGCTCAACGTACGGATGGGGAGCAGGCGGGAGCCGAAACGAGTCCAAAGGTCAGGAAACAGTCCAAGATATTTAACAATCCAACAGGGAACAGACAACAGGAGAAATAAGAGCCAGGCGGGGGTTCAGGAAATCCATAAGGGAATCAGAGTGAGGACTTACTCTGATGTACATAAAG
This sequence comes from Centropyge bicolor, assembly GCA_037975185.1. Lineage (NCBI taxonomy): Eukaryota > Metazoa > Chordata > Actinopteri > Pomacanthidae > Centropyge > Centropyge bicolor. The sequence continues at coordinate 703,646 of JBBMOC010000018.1, read as the reverse complement.
CACAAAGGATTGCTTGGACAGGTAATCAGAACCAGGAACAGAAAGCAGAGATTATATCCAGGATTCAAACAAGACAGGAAAGTACCAACCAGACAGGGTCGGCAACAGACTCCATGAGGAAGCGCTGGAAAGTCCAGCAGGAGGCTGAGAATCTGGCAACGAATGAATGATCCAGGCAGATTTGAATACTGTCTTCTGATTGGCTGCAGGTGAGAGCACAGGTGAGCAGGTGAGGCGGGAGAGGCTGGCAGGTCAGCTCTGAGGAAAACTGGACCAGAGCTCAGTGATTTGATTGCGGGGACGGAGAGAGGTGGGCAGACCACCCTGCATTCCCCTTTTCAATCTCTTGAAATATAAGCCTTGCACTTGTTGTTCATCACCTCCCTCTCCCACACTCCTTTGCATTCGTTTCGCTGCAGATTGAGCGTCACGTCACAGATTGAATTCGGAGAGAGCAACAAATGGGTTCATCCCTTGTTGCGCTGCTAATTGGCTGCAGCGCTTTGCCCTGACCTCTCCGCTTCAGACAGCAAACCCACAGATGCATTTCCCACCTCAGAGTCCAGAACACAGAGCCCTCTAACTTTATTCATCTGGCGCCCAGCGAGATGGCAGCCAACGCCATGGAGCTCTCTCGACCTCTGCATCTGCCACATCAGCCTGTTAATTAACAGCAAACATCTGCTGAGAGGAGTGAGGAGAGTGACTGTGCGGAGGAGCGAGGCTCGGAGCGAGGGAATTAACCCGGAGCTCTGAACCCCTCAGAAGACAGATGGAGTCACAGTGAGTCCTTCACTGGACCCGGCGGGACCCAAACATTAACGAGTGGAGGGACAGTAGGGAAATAATGTATGGATTTATTTAAAATTTTTGACTGGAGTTGGATAAAGCTGTGACACTAATAACTGAGTACTTGATTATTTTCTACTCACTGTTGGCATATGCCATATGCAGTCAGCCCATTTAACAAAAATAATTCTTAAAGAGGCTGTATGTATCTGCAGGGCGAGAGAGGACGGCGAGTGGAATCGCTGAATTCATGATACCCCAGACTTCCCTAGAGGCAGCTGTATTATTACAGCCTTTATAATACACCCTGGTATGTGAGAGAGAAATTTTAACCAGTAACTGTTGAGGAGAAATGAATCTTTCTAAGGCTGCCCCATCTTCATGAAAGACTGTGAAAATCAAATTTATTTTATAATACCTACATAATGTGATAATCTGCTGTCAGATATAGTGACCAATCAGACCCTGGTGGACATTATATCATCCAAGACGGGACTGAAGGTTAAAATGAGATTCACTTTATATTAACTGTGTTTCCTTTATCCTGTCCAAGGCAACCCTCCTCTCCATGTCATTACTTCATATAAAACTACTACATAGGAGTTCTTTGTGGAGGAAACCTGTTCCACATTGCTCTGTGTTGTGCTTTGAGTAGACCTATATTTAATATCCCCCTGGTAGAGAAATCTCATCAAATTTCAATCTATGGCTGAGGATTATCAATGAGCTCACAACACGATTTCTAAATGCACAGTATAAAAGGCCAACTGACTGGTCAGATCAGGCAGCGATCCAGAGCAAGCACACTGACTCCACATTAACTTTAGTGACCTCTGATTGGTGTAATCTGGTGTCATTACCACCAACATGAAAACAATCTCTCTGTATTTATACTTATCCTTAGCCAGCAGTTTCCAAGGATTCAACGTCCCCTGCTCTGGTCCCTGGGATGGATTCGATGCCGGGGTCGCTAACTTCACGTTTCTCAAAATGGGGCTGTCAATGATCAGAGCTGGCTTCTCAGCAGGTGTGTCGCTGAGTGGAGAAAACTTGTTGGAAATGTGAAGGGGTTGGTAGTGAACCGTGGGCTTCTGCTCTGGATTATGCTTCCTTCGGACAGTCACCCAGCCGCCCTGGTTTCGGGATGGCTAGCAGGAGCCACACTAGCAGGAGCTGCACGTGGTCGGTCCGCACTGGCTACTGAGGGCTGGCTAGCTAGCTATCGCAGCTAAAGATTTAGGGTCCGTGCTTCCATTTCACAAAGCCTCGCTTCCATCATGAAAATAATAGAATTCTTAACAAAAACTCACTTCAAGACTTGGCAAGACAAGGACGTGAACGTGGACGTAAACATGAAGAGAAGCGTGGTCTGAAACGTGACGTGAAATGAGAGACAATCCGGCAAAAACCAACAGAAAACAACTGACTTAAATAATGAGTGGTCGTAATTAGCTACAACAGGAAACACAGGTGACATGATTACATGGGTGTGGCTGGTAGGTGATAAGATGCAGAGACAAGACACTAGACATAGAAATATGATAGACAGAACAGAAACCAAAACACAGAACTAGAACAGACAGAACTAAATACATAGGACAGGACAACGACATGACAGGACAATACTGAAAAAACTATGACATGAACACAGGCAAAAACTAAGACAGAAAACTAAGACATAAAGCTAACACAGAACCCAGCAAGACAAATACAAGAATGAACATGAACACATGAACAGGACTGTGGCAGAAATGAGACTATGGCAGAGCAAAGACTAAACTGAAAACAAAAACAGAGTGATGGCCGGCAGGAACGTGACAGTAAAATAAAGGCTGAACAAAAACAAAGTCTAAACAGAACACCTGACTGCAGAACTGTAACAGAGTGTACACTAAGGCCAACAGCCGGGAAGACAGGCGGACAAAACCAGGTATCCTGAGGCAGATTATTGTAATCGGGGACAGAAGTTGGTTTCAAATTTGCAGGCAAGCAGGTCGATGGGTAGCAGGCAGGATAGGCAACGATGATTATGATTGGCTGCAGGTGAGAGCACAGGTGGGCAGATGAGGTGGGAGGGGCTGGCAGGTAGGTGAGGCAGAAGCGGGATGAGTGGAAAAGTACTGAAGGCATGAATATGACAGAATCATCCACAAACATAACAGTACCCACACACCAGACTCTGACATGTCAAAGCAGAATTGGACATAAGCTTAAAGACTGTCATTTAATTTCTGCACCTGTTTTCTTTGTTCTGTTTCACTTTGCAATGACCATTTAAATCTGTTAACCTAAATATGATCAAACTGACAGCCTGACTGAATAAGCATTGATTCTTGCTTAACCGAGCTGGTGGGTGCAGAGAGAAGCAGAGAAGAAGAGGTCCAACCTGGATCAGACAGAATTTGCGCTCAGACCAGTGAAGGCGGTTTTGTGGGATGAGAGCGGACAGCTTCTGTCTCTGAGCCAATCAGATCAGTGAACCGTGACTTCGCCGTCCCCCAACCACTGCGTCTGTGTAATATGAGCTTATTGACTCACAGACTACAGGTCATGTCGTCAGGTATATGTTAATCTGTGTGTTTTTGAAATGACATTTTGAGTCTGATGTGTTTGTGACCAGTAACAATAAGGGCAGGTGTATGTGTCTCACCTCCACCCAAACATCCTCCCGCTGTTATGTCCTGTGATGTGACGGACATCTTGATCTTGTTCTGACATTTTACCATCATCCACCTGTGAGTTTACTCTTTTAGTTTTTGTCGTACAGCTTGATGTTTTTTTAGTCCTTAGAATAAATGTTTTTCCCTCTTGAAAAGCCAGACGGGCAGAAGCAGAATGAGACCACATCTCATTCAGAAACCTGTCAGATTGTGACACTCGTGGGTTTGACACAGAGTTCCTGACGATGTTCAGCCGAGGAATGAGACTGTCAACTTGTCAAAATGTTATGGTCAGTGACCGCCAACAGCCAATCACGTTGTGCTCTTTCATAGTCCCGGCTTTGGAAGAAGAAATGGATTAAATGGACGAGTGGGTCAGACGTTCAAAGATTCCCAGCTCTCCTCTGTTGCCAGTTAAAAGTAATAGCAATTCCAGAGTAGCTTAAAATATTATAAAAAAACACGTCCTATTGTGAAGAGCAGTACTAAAACACTGAAAAATAAGGGGCCAGCAGGAATCAGAAATTCAGACCTTGAGACTGTGATCCTCATTCATGAGCTTCTCCGAGACATCGAACTTTCCTTAGGTCTAATTTCTATTATATGAAAACATACTGGGCAATAAACCCACTTCTGATTCCAATCAGACACCAGTCATGAAGAAGATATCATGGTCTCTTCGTGCTAAACCTGTTTCCACTGGGTGAACAGAGCACACACATTTATGAAGCAAGTTTCTGTTTAATGAAGCTGCAGCTGGTGCAGAGAAGTCGCCTTCAGCACCTCGGACAGCTCCGGGAGAAATACAGCAACTGCTCCAAGGAGAAGATCCAGATCTGCAGTCTGTGTTAGTGGAGACAGAAGCTACAGGTGGAAAAGGAGACACATCTGAATATTATTGTTCCTCAACACGAACAATTTAATCAAATAACTTTATTTACTTATTTCAGTCTGAACACAAAACATCAAATGTGATTCTCAAAACATCCAGCTCCTCAGATATCAAAATGACTTTTGAGACTATTGAACTATAGTTCAATAATAATCATCATATTAACAATAAAACATTATGACAACAATTAATTTGCACAACTTGACTTTGTTCGTTTTACTGACAAATACAAACGTGTGAAATGTAACAAAATTACTAACTAGGATATTTCTCTTCCATTAAAACAGCCACAGTTCTTAAGAAAATTGATCAGCCAGATGATTTTTCTTCTGATGAGACGAACCATCACATCATCCTCTGAGACTTGTTCTGATTCGTTCTCTCTCTCTCTCTCTCTCTCTCTCTCTCTCTCTGGGGTTAGGCTTGCACGCTCCCTCTGGCTCCTTCCTGATTTCACTGAGCGCGCAGTGGATTCTAAAAGTCATTACTATGCTTCTATACAGTAGCTGTGCATCCTCCTCTGACATTGCTCTCTGATAACCAGCTTAATCGCAGAGGAATTGGCACCTGCAGTGCTTCGTCTCCATCCATTACACATACAACCGTGTCAATTAATTCAAGCAATTTATCCCTGCTGAAAGTCCGTCTCCACATTTATCCAGCAGGTTTATTTTAGTGGTTACTTCTCACGTCTGAAAGCTGCTGATACCTGTATGTTAGATACACTTTTATGTTTATGTTCACCTTGGAAACTAGTGGAGACTTTTCTATCTACAGTATCCTATGTGCTGTGTACAGTAAGCTGCGGCTGCTTCCTGATGAGCTGCAGCCGACCGAGCAGGTGACTGGACCAGATGGTGTCCACAGAGGAAAGCTGGGGGGGCAGATGAGACGTGACACGCACTTGTGGAAAATTCCAGAGGACACGTCGTGACTCTTTTCATGTTGTGTGTGTCTCACATCCAGATCCAATTTAATGTGCATTGATTTTCTTTTTCTTCTCTTTTTTGCATGTTCAGTTTCTCCACACAAGATTACAGTTAGGTTACACTTTTAAATAAATATACAAATAGCTAATTGACCTTGATAAACGTTTTCATCTGCATCACTTTCAACCAACAAAATAGCCGCCAAGAAAACATTTAACAACCAGTTAAATTCGCTCTCATTGTATTTGGGTGAAGGCACAAATCTCAGAGATATATTTCAAAACCTTGATGTAATAAAACTCAAACTATCTGCACTGCTGGATGCAACAAGAGGTAAGTGAGAAAATATTTGTTTGCATTTTGGCTCAACCATCCATTTAAGGCTTTAACATTATATTCTCTCACTGTTTAGATGAAACGATCAGAAAAAGCGTTGGAAACACTTCGGTTTCATCTTCAACAAAATCCTTCTTACTTAACCTCCTGAGCAGCGAGGGCGGCGAGCTGTCTTCACCTCGCAGGATTTTCCTCTCCCCTGTATCCCCACAATAAAACAGTCCATCACATGGAAATGAAAAAGACACCCACACATACAGTGAGACACACATGTGCAGTATAAACATCAATCTCCCTCCTCCCCTTTTTTCGCCACATATGCAATTTGCAACATATCATGTGAGCTTTAAGCCTCAGCCCACACTTCACATTCTGCTCTGCTCTTCATTTCAAAACAGACCCAAAGCCTCTGAGAGCACACACACACACACACACACACACACACACACACACAGCCTCTCACTATCTCCCCCTGTCACGTTGATGGGCAATAATTTTCCATCCACATTACATAACTCCGATAAACCTCTTAAAAATGTTATGCCTCTCAGTGTGGAAATTGCTAATCCCGGCGGACGCCTCGGTGGCAGGCGTGAGCCACTTTTTAATTTTCAATAACAGTTTACATTTTTACCAATTGGTGGACGCTTTCATCCGGAGCGGCTGCGTTTGAAGCGCCGCTCGTGTGGCCGCCCTCGGCTCTCACAGCTGACACCCACAGCGGCGGCTGCCATCTTAACGAACTTCAAACAGACTTCGGTCTGTGTTGTGTGTGGACGACAGTTGACAGAGACAAAGACAAGGTTTTGTTGAATTATAGTCATGTCAGAAAGTCAAACCTCATGTCTAACCCATAGACTGTATAAAATATGGACGTAGTGTCCGTGACGTCACCCATAGGTTTCTGAAGAGCAAAAATGAAGCAAGGTTAAATGCTAAATATCGTTGCTAGCCGGCTAACCCCACCACGATCTCTTTCCCAAACTCAGTGACTAGAATTAGCCGGGGTGACGCCCTTTAGACCGTCAGTGGCTAGTTG
>JBBMOC010000018.1:646095-692493 GCA_037975185.1 Centropyge bicolor | reverse complement strand
AAATCTGCCAGCAACAGTCTGCAAATTGGCATTCAGTCAGTTACAAATGAGAAGTCAAGGAAAAGCTGTTTTTAAAAATGAAGAATTTTCAGTTGAAAACTTGCCGCCATTTTGTGAACTGCGTTACGTTCCATGTGAAAACGAAAAGCTTGACAAGTGAAGGTAGGACTCAGTGAAGGGTCAGTACTGCAGAGTTTGTTACTTGGATGTTTACCGATTTATAATGACTTTATTCACAGTCAATCAAATGTGAGAGAAAATATTCTGAGGGCTGTGAAACCGAATATTCTGCTGTAAACAGACGATAACCTGCAGGTGAAGATGGACTCTTTCACTTCCTCACACACTCCAGCTCAGGCAGGTAAATAATGAAGGACATCATCCAAGATGCCTTTGTGTGTGTGTGTCTGTATCTTACCTCACGCAGAAGGGACACACACACACACACACTCGCAGACACGCTGCCAGTAGATGGAGGAAACAGATGCTACCCAAGCAGAGCACAGTTTGATCTTCCTTTCCCACGCCCAAATGTCAAACTGTTGCAAGCTTACAGAGCACACACACTCTCTCACACACATTCTCTCACACACACGCACACACTCTGACACCTGCGATGAAATTGAATAGATAAAAGATTTATCACTCATCCAATGTAACTGCCAACGACTCGGCCGACTGTGTGTATCTCACCCGAACACACACACACACACACACACACACACAGTCCCACAACCTTTGTGTGTGTGTGTGTGCATACAGACACACTGTTCTGTACCTAGAGTCAAAAATGTGTTGGCAGCAGAAACACACACACACACACACACACACACACACACACACACACACACCTCTATACTCTAGACTCTAACAGCTTTTTGCGACACCTCACTTTCCAAAAAACGTCCACAAATTGCTCCTTACAAATAAAAATACAAGGACACACATTCACCTGTCTTTTAATTAACATTCGGTAAATATTTCCTGCACACAGCCAGATGACGGCGGGACCACACAGAGACAACCTATGACAGGGAGAGAACATTTTTAGTCAAATGAGAAGCAGCGGAGCGGAGAGGAAATTGTTAAGAGAAGGAAAATCGGATGGAGGATTAGAGTCGTAGCGGATCATCGCTGTGGGAAGTTCAGTCTCAAAAACACCCTTTTATCCAGGGAAGCATTTAGTTGCACACTTCTAGACTGTGAAACGGTAATTGATGCCGATTTGAAAGCTTTCACAGAGGCTGTAATTGCTAAATTACCTGCATTTGTAAAGTGAGATTTTTTTTTTCTCTTGACTTCCTGTAGCATCCTAATGAAACTCAACAAGATTTAAAATATACAGGAAGATCGTTTGATGTGAAATAGATCAAAAATAGTTTCCTGTGTCTGATAAAAGTCCAGTGGAGATTTACTAAGGAACAGATTTATTATAGAAAAACAATCCCTCAGATAAAACCTCAGTCTTGTATGTAGGTGAGCTCAGAGAGCAGCAGACGAAGAGCTGCCACTAGGTGTCACTGTCGCTGTGGTTTGACTCCTGCAGGTTCAGTTTTATTGAATGAAGTGATCATAAAATATAATTTAGTAACCTGTAATTTATTTCCATCTAATCCTCTGATGTTTATAAGCATAATAAAAAGGTGACACTTGAATATTTGTTATCCCCTCTCTCTCTCTCCGCCTGCGCTCAGATCAATATGGCGGCCGTCATGGATTTCTCTTGTTGCAGTGTTTAACGAATGTCATCTGTTTCCTCCGGCTGTTAAATATGTTGTATGTTTGAAGCAATAAATCGATCAGAGAAATCAATGTCAATCTGCTCCCAACGTCGTTGGAACACATTGTTCTCACTTCTAAAGCTCATAAGAGACATTTTTAGCTTGAGGCAAAATGTCGGATAAACAACTGGGGAAAAGAAGGAAACATTCCAGGGACGCTAGAAAGCTCTTCTCTTACTGTATCAGCTGGTTTGTATTGTTCATTGAATGACTTGAAATTTTGGGGGAACTTCCCTCAAAATATCGACATCATCAAGAACTTTAAATTAAGTTTAGTGGTTAACAGTAATTGTTGGATAAATATGAATAACACTCACTGTTGTTTTTGTCTGAATTTATTGCCTGCATTTTGTCTGATGCTTTGGTTTTAATTTAAAAAGTTCCTGTGTATACAATATACTGACAATCTAAGGACATGGGCCACACATGGAATAAAGCCTGGAGTTACTTAAATACACATTATTCCCATATGAGGAACTATAAGTCAGGAAATCGTGACCTCTGCTGCAACTGCATCACCATTCTGGTTTTTAAAAATAATCCGTCTCTTGTGAGTAAACGGCTGGAGTTCCCTGTTCAGAAGCCATTGACTCGGTCTGCTCGGGGAGTTCAGTCTCTGAAGCCTCAGATCGCTGTATTTATTTCCTCTACCACCTTTAAACAATACAATCAGTATGTGACGTCTAATGATGCGGCGACTCCACATACAGTTCAGTGTGATGTTCCAAGGATGAGGCTTTGTGCAGGAAAGGTCAGAGAAAAGTGGCCTTAAATTGCATGTCAGTGTCTGTCTCATAGATAATACATAGGTTCTATTGAATGAACACACACACACACACCCACACTCCTGACCCGGTGGCCTCTGGCTGACTTGTTAAAGTGACTTTATATTTAACAGGCTGAAGAACACACTGGAGACTGAGGACAGAATATTAACTTCCTGCTCCTCCTCACGACTGTTTACTGTCATAGTCTCTATTCTGGGATATTTGTTTAACAGACGCTTTGCATAGTGAGGAAAAATCAGTATTAAAAAATCATTAACAAACAGTCTAACACTCAATATCTCCTAATGTGTGAGCATTCTTCTATTTGAGTTTTTTAATTAAAAAGTAAATGCAAGATTTAAAAGATTTTCATGAAATAAAATCATGTTTTTGATGCTACTTATAGTCTAGTGTTGTAGTTCCCATCACCATTGCAGCACTGGATTCAAACACACAGGGGTTTGCATGAGTGTAATGCAGCATTACTGTTGTTAATTTCATCTTGTTGATTCTCATCAAACTTGCCGTTTTACTGTTCATTCAAACGTTGCATCAGAGCTGGATTAACTGCTTCAATTAACAGAATTCAGATGATGATACGCAGATGGCTTTTATTGTGAAGCAGCACAGGAAATGAAAATGCATTTGTCACCAAGGTTAATAATCCTTCATTATCCAGTCATTTTTGGTCATTTTAGTCAGTGGATCATTTTTTGCAGAGTAATGGAAGAAGGAGGAGGAGCCGCCACAGAGAGCTGGAACAAACTGCTCGTGCTGTCAACTCCTTTATTAGAACAATGAGTTTGTTTGGTTAACAGATCCATCAGTTCCTCTTCTCTTACGTTTCTGATAAAGCGGCAGCTCAAAGAGTGAACTCTGGGAGCTGTAGTATTAAACCACACTTGCTGTTACCACCAGTGACCACAGGTGTCGCCAAATCAAACAGGACTAAAATCGTCGCAACTTTAAAAGAAGCATTGAATTCCCCACCCGTCCTCTTGGAGCTGATTTGTTCACGTTGTAATTACAGCACAGCTCGTGGCCTCGTGACTCACTTCCTGACACTCCTGCCCTCCCAGGTGTTGACACCAGGCCGAGCCCTCACCCTGCGAGGAGCTGACACCGACATGGCTCCCTGCGAGGACGATGCCTCTGCAGCCTCTTCTGCAGGTGGAGCAGGCGTCACAGCGCTCTCCATCCTCCGACTTCATCTGCTCAGCTGCTTAACCCTGATTCTCATGCACGTCAAGCATCATAAATACATCATTTATTTGGTTCATTAATCACTTCAAACACCATCAGGAGATCCAGAAGAAGCTCATCTGGCCTAGATACTCCAGCAAACAGGGCTGGATTTAAACAGTCCCCTGTGATCTATCTGCACCATCACCACGCAGGTACACGACCGCGAGCGTGTTTGCCTCCATAAATAGAAGCCGTGCATTATTTCCAGCGCAAACACGGCTTAAACATGTAATCCGCGTGTCGTGCCCTTCTGCATGCACTCCATCAACGCCGAATGATCAACGCGTTGGCAAAGAGGGGGCGTAAACAAAAAGGAGGGGATACATCCAGGGAAGCCTGTGTGAAGCTGAGAGAGACGTCAGATCGTTCTTTTAAAGATGTAAATAATCTGCTCATGTACCACAAGGAAGCTCTTATCTGCCTCTGCCTCCGCCGCCGCTGTTTGTGAGGAGATGAATATGGATTTGTGGATTCTGAGCTCGCTGTCGTTTATCAAGTGAGAGATGGAGAGTTGAGGATTGTCGCGTCTTTTGTCTGTTTTCTGTATCTGACTTGCTGAATTTAAATCTCCCCTAAAAGACAAAGGAATAAGTAAGTCACAAAACTGACTTGTTATATTTGGTTTCATGCCAGGAAAAATAAAGCAGCCAATGAGAGATCAGCAAAAGGCCCCATATGAAGAACAACAGATTCCAATCACATGGGAGCAAAAGCTAAATGTCATCCAGTTGTTTTTCCTTTTTGAAAAATTTGAGACATAAGTAGTCAGATGATATTTCTCTGTTGAGCAAACCTTTTCACATCATGCATTAATTAGACCCATTTGTTAATATGACAAAATACTGATCAGTGCAGCTTTAAATTACTTGGATAAAAGAGGGATTTTGCACTCGGTCAACTCATGCTAACAATCCACAGTATTTGAAGTACTCAATGCAGAAAGTGTAAGTTTGTCTTAATCAGGAAAATCACTGAAGAGTGATCAAAGTTTCTCCTGAAAGAGAGATGCAAAACAAAGGAAGGTCCCTAACAAGCAGGACTCTCTGTTTAGCTTGTCTAATTCTGCTCGAACTCGAGGCGAAGTGTTAAAGTGTGGAGGCAGGAAAGTTGTCTTTTTAATCAATTTCAAGCTCAGATAAGGAGACGAGGGAGTTGTTGTCCCTTGTCTCCTCCCTCAGACTCTGAAATATCAGGTGTTCCATCACACACACACACACACACACACACACACACACAGACATCTTGAATCAACCTGTGTGAGTTCAGGCGCTGAGCACGGCAGGATGGAGTCAATCTGCTGAGATGGAGGAGGTGAAGGGGGGGTACAGCGGTGACCTCCCTCTGGCGCTGGCCCCCCTCCTCCTCCTCCTCCTCCTCATTCATCTCTGCGCCGCCTGACACAGGATTTATCCACCTGATTACTCAGTAGGTATCCCACCTATCTGCCCCCCCCTCCTCCCCCCGCCTTGCTACGCTCAGCACAAACAGCTCGGGGGGGTTCGGTCCTTGACCCAGACATCACTGCAACATGAGCTGCTTATGAAGTCAGACATCCTGGAGTTTTAAAGTGGGTGAGACCTGACTTTCCCCTGGAGCAGCTGTGTGTTACCTCTGAGCTTCTTATCTGTCCTGAAGAAGATGTGAGGTCAACTGTGTGACAGAGTGATGGTGACAACAAAGCATTAATGTGATCTTTCATTTTGCTGGATGTGAACACATTAAAGTCAATATGTGGAATTTGGACTGTCCCCAAGAGCAACAAAATACATCTGTTTACCTTCAAGTGACTCAGGTGTTGATAACGATGACGTGAGCAAAGGAGGAAGTCGGGTGACGCAGAGTGACAAAGTCCACAGAGGAAGGAGTTTCCCAGTGGATGGATGAGTCAACAAAACATCAGACTTTGACCTGGGATTTTCACTGAGATGCCTATCAATGAAACACTGTCTTAAAGGAATAATCCCAAGATCCAGTTGATGACTTCTCATCCCTCTGCTTGAAGTATTTGTGTAAAAAAAAAAAAAAGTGTCTCCACATTTTCCTCATTGACTGCTGATGTGCACACTCTTCCACCAAAGCATTGCCTCCAGCAGCTCGTCACTGAGTTAAATATGGAAATTAATGGGTGTATGAACATGAATTTTGAATATTTTCTGGATTGAATGTTTGCCAGTTGCATTTACAAGCAAGTTTGTTATGTCACTTTCTAACAACTATGCAAGCGAACTTCATTAATCTACAACATCTGAACCGGAGAGAACAATGTTTTCTTCTCTCTCTAATTTGGGAGCAAGCTAATACAGAGGCATTGTTACATAAAGCACCCGGCGCAGATTTAAATGGAAGCGTGGAGGCTCTCGGCTGACGAGCCGTCCTGCAGCCGAGGAGGAGACGAGGCCCCCGGAGGAGGCAGAGCTGAGAGTTAATGATCTTTCTGTATGCAAAGGCCACGGTTCAAAAGGCACTGGGATGATAGGAAGTGGCAAAACCCCATTAACTCCATGACAGAGCCTGCCACCAGTAATATGTTCTCTTCCGCTTTCTCTCTCTCCACTGCGGCTCGCTCTTCTCTCCGTTCCCTCAGCTCTGTCTCTCAGACTCGTCCTCTCCGTCCCCGCATCTGTCTTTTCTGTTTCTGTCTCTTTATTCAGGATGTGTTTCAGTGTCTTTTTCATTTCCTCTCCCTCTCTCTGTTCTGTCTTGTTTAGCTCGTCCATCTCTTCATCCTCTCCTGGAGTTTCTCTCTTTTTGTCTTTCGTTTCTCCGACATTGTCTCTTGCTGATTTATTTTAAAAAGGGAAAACGTGTAGAATCTTAAATATGCCTGTGATGGCTACATACATGACATCGTGCTGAACGACTAAGCTACATGTCTCATGGAAAAATCTCCACATTCACAAGCTAAAGAATAATGTAGGAGACCACATTGAGACCATCACAAAGACAACGGGTTTTCTTCACCTCTGCAGCGCCTTACAGGTGCAGCATTGAGAGCGTCCCTCAACTGTCCGGCTCTGATCAGCACATCACCAGGATGGAGCTGCCATCCACGGATCCAGCAGTACAGGAAAGAAAACCAGCATCAAAAATCATCAAAGACCTCGATCACCTCGGCCACAAACTGCTCTGCCGTCTGCAGCATCAGCAGCTTCATCCTGCAGAGGATAACACTGTCCATCACATGACTCACACAGCACGAGAACACTTACCTGTATCCTACTTTTATTTAATGCTACTACCTGTTTACTGTGTATACTGCACCTATTTATACCTGTGTATATTTTACCTCTGTTGTCCTGCTGTGAAACCGTCACACTGTATATGTTTATGTGCATTATTATTCCTATAGTTTAGCTTCCCATTTACTTGTGCAATTTTCTTTTTATAAATATTGTATGATCATAGAAAGTGTCACTGTAATTGTTGCAAACATCACAAATAAAGACCTTGAAACACCAAGTATTAACCAGTCTGTGTGTGGTCTGTTGTCTTGCACTCGTATGGCCAGGTGCGATGTTCGGCTTGTATATCCGAGCAGGAGACAAACTGCCATGTGGTTTAATGAAGGTCGGGTCAGCAGCCACAGGTTTTCAAAGCCTGTTTGATGTGCTTTTTTATTCCCCCCTTGATGTCTGTTGATGCAGTTGCTGCCTGATGGTGCAAGCTCCCCATTGCTCCCAGTTTGTCTTCCAGTCGGATCTGAACGCCGTGACGCCGGTTTCTACTTCCTCTTGAGAACTGACATCAGAACTGAAGAGTTAATTCAAATGAAACGCATTTATCACTCAGGATAGTGGATGGATTTAAAGTTTGTTGAACAACTCCTGAAGTCTAATTTATGGCTATATATCACAGAATAGACTGACTCAAAGGCAGGGCCGCAGACAGGGCATGATATGTCAGAAGCACCCAGCAAGACACATACTAATGGCCTGGACTTGCTGCCATTTAGTCCCTGTCAAACCCTGCCAGCTTCAAAATGCCACCAACTGCGTGCATATAAATCATCAGAGAGAGAGAGAGAGAGAGAGAGGGGAGATACAGTGTGCATGTGTCGAACTGCTGTTAGAAATAAAAAGGGAATATATGTGGTCAAAAGTTCACCTTTGGCTTCAGGCACAAGAGAAGTCCTGGGTCAATATAAGACATGATGAACTGAGTAACAGAGAAATTAAGACAAGGAAAACAGGAGTTTAAAAGGTGACAGGAAAATAAATAAATAAGAGCGGCATGAGCAAAACTTACAAATAAATCTGTTATTTTACTTTACTTTCTCTGTATTATGCAACACATCCAGAGAAGAGACGAGGTGCTCTCTCACCCGTCTCTAAAACACACACACATTAACACAGACTTTAACCTCAATCAATTAGGTGTCACCGAGCCGCCGCCTGACAGTCGTTAGCATCCGACTCCGAAACCTGGTGGAGAGAAAAGGCAGATCTGGGGACCCGGGGTGGGAGGAAGCAGACAGGCCGCTGTCGGCTGGATTGGTGTTGACAAATGAGCTCGGTAACGGAGCATTAGCCTTTTGATATCGCGGGGAAATCCACTGCTGCAAAATGGCATCGAACTCTGTTTTGCTCGCCGACTGTCAGATCGGCCCGACAGCTATCCGTCTCACTTAGGCAAAAAAACTGTGGTGGTGTGCGTTCAGGCGGGAGGGAGTTACTTCAGAGAGTGTTCATATATTTCTTTGTAATGGGAAAAACATACAGCTGCTGATTAAGATTATTAGTCATATGAGGCCACTGCAGCTTCTTCCCACCAGCCTGTGTGCTTCCTCCACTTTGCACAGGGCTGAGAGGAGGGAGACTTGTTTGGTGAAATCACAGATATATTCAGGCTACACAGATGAAACACTGGCAGCCACACCTGTGCCACACACAGGGAAACCCAGCAGTTCACAGCAGGTAGAAAAGTGGTGAACTGTTGCCACCTACTGGCCAAATATGGAGCTACAACAAGAAGCAAACTGTCAGACCAACACACGTAGCCAAAAGTATGTGGACATCCACTCAAACTGGGCTATTCACAGTGTTGTACCCGAACGCGTTCAAAGAACGTTCGTTCATGAACTAACTCATATTTTGGGTGAACGTGAACGTCCCGTTCATTTTTGCTTGATGAACGTTAAATTGTGAACGCACTCATTCTGCTGTTTCTTGAACGGCACTCTGATTTCATTCAGATTACGTTCGTGCCAGATTTCAAGAGCCCTCGGCGAAAAACCAAGCTAAAACAGTAAAAACACATGGTAAACGACCATTAAAATGTCGCGGATAACCACCCGATCTGGCAACCGCAAGTCCTGTCTGTCGCTCTACCAACTTCGTCATCAGTGGTCCTCAGTCTCGTCACAATTCACATGTGTGCAAGGAAGGAGGATGCGTTTACTGAGAAACTAATTCCCATACAGTCGGGAATTAGCTCGTAGCTCGTGGCAACGTAAAAAAAAAAAAAAAAAGAACGAAATAGTTCATTTTGGGGAAGCATGAACTTTAGTTCACAATTTTGAATTATGAACGATGAACTGAACTAGTTCATTTTAAAAGGTTTGAACTGAACTTTGAACTAGTTCATATAGAAAGTGAACTTTCCCAACACTGGCTATTCATTACTGATTTGACTGGTTGTCATGTTGAAACAGGAAATGGTTCCAACTAAACTGTTACCACAACGTTGGAGGCACATTATTGTCTGAAATTTCACTGAATACTGCAGCATTCAGATTTCTCTCGACCATGAAACCATAAAAAAACAGCCCCAAACCAAGTAGCCTATGATATGTGTTCAATGCTGTCCACATACATAATAATAATAATAATGATAATAATAATAATACGGGACGATGACATATGACTATAGAAGAAGCTGCAGGTCAAAGGTCATCACTGTGCTTGGTTCACTACGTTCCACAAACTCTCTTAGCTTCGCCAAGTTTACAAAAACAATTTCAAAAGCTAATGTTAAATTCTAATACAGATACTTTTGAGAACCTTATTTTTCATTGTTCCCTACTGATTGTTAAGTATTAAACTACCTAATAATACACTAATCTAAGATTTAACAATATGAAGTATTTTGGTACACTACACTCCAAGTACTATTTTGAATGCAGTACTTGTACTTGTGATGAATTACTTTAAACTGTGCTCACTTCTTTTACATCACAGTTTTCCTTTGACAGACACCACATGTAACCCAGAGGCTAAAAATGTGTTTTTATTACTCCTGGTTTGCTTTGTAGTTCTCACACATTCATAATCCCACTGAAGCAGACTGACTCATAAAACAGTGACATGTGACCTGTGTGAATCCACTCAACCACATCCTGTTATCTTCCATCAAAAATGAACCAATGAATCCTGCAGCTCTACTCGATCGCTCTCCTTCAAGCTGACAGGCAAGTGAATGCATCGTGACCCAACCCCTCGCAACGCGGAAAAGCAAGTTGGAACAACCTCTGCTTTTCACTTCCTAGTGTCGAGTTTCATGCCTGTTCAAACACACCCCTCTGTGCCTGCACACCCAGTCCGGGACTTTGGATCTGATCTGGCTGCAGACTCCTGCAGGACACCGAGCTTGCAAGGATTTAACAGAAGAGAGAGAGAGAGGCCATGGATGTTCCTGTGAGAGTTTACTGAGGAGGCTCTGATCTGGTTTTCCTTCCTCACCTGGGCTCAGGGGGCACACCTGTGTGGACTTGCCCGCAGCCTGGTCGGTAGCACTCAGGTGGGGGAGACACACCTTTACCTGCACAACACCCACCCTCCCTCTCTCACTCTCTCTCTCTGGAAAAGAGAAGGAATAACCAAGCGGATCAGTGAAATGTCGGCGAATGAGAGAGCCACCCGGGCGCTGAGGGAGATCCTGCAGAAGCCTGGGAATGACGCCTGCGCAGACTGTGGCGCTCCAGGTAAAATCACACCATTAATGTCTGAATTCGTTCTGGGTAAAACACTGCGAAGGGGGAGATCAGCCTTGAGATCTTGAGTTGCTGAGTCATGACGTGGAGGAGGTGTGGAGCTGTGGCAACATGGTCCAGTTAATCATTAACACATCATGTTGGTCTTTAATGTTTATCCCCACATTATTCTACTTTAACTTTTAAGATGAAACTAAACGTGTCGGACAATCTTTTATTTGTGTTTTTCTGGTCTGAAATGTGTCGAGGTGTGTCAGGAACTCAGAGAGGAGAGAGTTCTTTAACAGTGCAGGTTTAGTTTTCAGTCGTGGAGGCTGCGAGAGAAGAAACTTTGAGAGTCCGACAAGTCTCGACACGCAGGTCGTCGGCACACACCCTCACCTGGTGCTCTCTCCCAGCTGTGGAGGTCCTCTCAGGTCCGCTGTAGGCCCACTGACATGTTGGTACATTATAGGAACTGCTCTGTCCTACAAAGGCATTTAAAAGGAATTGAGTTTTTTGGGATTGGACATCAAAGATTTTGTAGTTACTCAAACTTATCATGATGTTTTTAAGGATTTATTTTACATTTCTGTGGCAGATAAAACGACAAAAAGGTTCAAACAGATTCTGCTCCTTTTGACCAAATACACCGTTGCTACATTCTGGCTTGGCTTTAGCTCAGACCCTCCTGCACTATCGGCCCACTTGCATTTCAGTGCATCACAATCAGATTGGGAAATCACTGAATCCAGGCCCTGAGGCAGCATGTTGCTGCAGCCGAGCAGCGCAACAGAGATGATATCAACACCAGGTCCTATCTTCTAATCTTTAAAATCTTTATTTAGAGAAGGAAGGTCGACTGGCTGCTAAATGCTCAAACCTTCTTCTGCTCTGTTGAGGAAGTGAACTGGATTAACTTTAAGTTCCAAGATTCAACCCCTCTGGTCACATCCTGACACACGTCCCTGTCAGAGCACAGTCACTCTGCTGAGCTGGTGTGTGCATGTGTGGGCCGCTTCGCTTTTATTCCGAGCTCTCGAGAAACAGTGACACAGCAAAAAAAAACAAACAAAAAAAAACTGTTAAGCACGAGGGTTAAGCCGCCAAACAGGACGCGTTCAAATCTGCCGTGCGAGGTTGGGAAATTAAAGGAGGCCTGTTCCTGCTCAGACATCTGTGATCTGCAGAGATAAGAACAAGGTCTCACACAAAAGCTCTGTTTACTGGCAGGAGGCAGAGTCAGGTAGATAACAGGCAGGTGGGAGCAACGCAAAAAAAAAAAAAAAAAACATTACTCATAATAAGGTATAATAGTAGTTTATAGTTTCTTGTATAAAAGTGTAAATACAGATACATTAATGTGAAAGATTTTGTCTGGAAAGTGAAACAGTTTCCTTTCACCAAGAAACTACTAGTTTTACTTAAGCCAGACAGAAAACTCTGGGCTGCTCCTGAAGAGAAACAAGCAGCAAAAACACGATATATATAATGTTTGACCTCATGTTATTCTGAATCTGATGGCAGCAACATGTTTCAAACCAGTTGGGACAGGAGCAACAAAAGACTGTGAAAGTTGTGGACTGATCCAAAAAGACCTGTTTGGATCCTTCCACAGGTAAACAGGTTCATTGGTAACAGGTGAGAGGATCATGATTGGGTCTGAAAGGTTCATCATGGAAAGACTCAGTCGTTCACAAGCGAGGATGGAGAGAGGTTCAACACTTTGTGAACACATGAATGGATGAAGGAGATTAACACATGGAGTCAGGAAGACTTTGTAAAACTGTCAGTAAACAGTTTGTTTGCGAATGACCCACCTCCTCTTCTCTCCTCTCTGCAGATCCCATGTGGGGCTCCTGCTCCCTGGGGGTGTTCATCTGTCTGGCCTGCTCCGGGATCCACCGCAACATCCCCGACATCAGCAAGGTCAAGTCCTTAAGCCTTTCCCACTGGGAGGACCACGAGGTG
This sequence comes from Centropyge bicolor, assembly GCA_037975185.1. Lineage (NCBI taxonomy): Eukaryota > Metazoa > Chordata > Actinopteri > Pomacanthidae > Centropyge > Centropyge bicolor. The sequence goes on along the minus strand of JBBMOC010000018.1, from coordinate 679,822 downwards.
GAGGTGAGAGCGGCAGCAGGAACCTCGGCCTCTTCTCCTTCTGTTTTTAGTGTGTTTTCAAAGAATCACTGCATCAGGTCATTTATGTTATTAGTGAATAATATTTGACTCATCAATCCTCACTCACGTCGACAGTACCACCAGCCATGTTCTGATGTTGATGATGTTGTGAATGGCAGTTTTTTGGATTTAGAGGAGAGTCCACAGACTAAAAGTATCATCAGGTTCAACTCGTCTTAAAATGGTGCTTTCAATTTTTTCACAATTCATCAAAATCTCAGCAAGAAATAGTGAGAATAAACATATTTCCAAAATGTTGAACTATCCCTCTTCCTGTGATGAGAGAAACACAATTATTATTATCATTATTATCATTTTTATTTTCACTTTCTGTGCAACATTTGAAAATGCCAGCGGTGACTTTTGAGCATATTGTTCCTGTAGCTTCACTGAGATAGAAAAATAACTGATTAAGTACAAATGTTTTAGATTCTTTATCACACGTCCTCCTTCATAAAAGTCATTAAATTGGAGCAGTGCATGATTTCAGTCTGATTATGGAAAAGCACACTATGGACAAAAACTCTTTATGGTAAAATAAATCAGGTGCAGATCAGTTATTTCAAGTGTTCACATTCCTGCCCAGAACATTTCAGCAGTGTTCCTGTTCCTGTGCAGACGATTTACAGGAACCACATGATAAATGATGTCGGTACTTTGCTCGTCTTTATCTCAAATATTTCCCGCATTTCTCATCTTAGTTCTCTGATTTATTAGTTTATTGTAACGTTGATAAAGATTTTTCTTCCTGTTGAATTTATCCTCCTGTTTGAGCAGATGACGAAGCTGTAAAACTGTCGGGTCGTGTGCCAAGATGTCATTAATCCCTGACTCTGTGTGTGTGTGTGTGTGTGTGTGTGTGTGTGTGTGTGTGTGTAGTTCATGGCTGAGAACGGTAACGAGCTGATGAAGAGTAAATATGAGGCTTCGGTTCCAGTCTACTACTACAAACCCACCCACAAAGACTGCCAGTGAGTAACCATGAAAACATGTACAATCAAATGTACAATTATAAACACTGTGTATTTTTTGCAAGCGTGTACCAGTGTGTGATCGGGGGTCTACATGCATGTTTCTTGGAGTTATTTTTAAAGAACATACAACACACACAAGAACTTCAATCTAACTAAAGGAAGAACTAAAATAAATCCACTAGTTTATTTTTGACGTCATTGTCATTAGTTTACCAGCCCAACTTTCAGTCTAATTCAAGTATGAACTAGGAAAACTGGGAAGGAGAAGCATTGTTTCTGTAGGCAAGGAAGAAATGTCACTCATCATTTTCAAGTTTAAAAACTTTTCTCATAAATTCAGTTTCCATGAAAATAGTTTCTGAGCTGATTTTTTAAAACAGTCGTGTTCTCATGTTACCTCTAAACCTTAAAACCTCTGAGCATCTATTCAACCCACAGAAGACAGTTTGAAACCATCGGACAAAACTGAGGTTTAAAGATCAGCTCAAGCTCGATCAGGTTGTGAAGGAAGTGAATGAGAAGGCTTGTTGTCGTTCCACTGATCATAAATGGGTTTCAAGTCTGAGCTTTGAGTCTCTAGAATAGAAGACAGCAGAACTGATAATGGGGATTAGGTTGTTGTTATTGTGACCATCATCACATCGATGTGTCTTATTGTTGTGTTATTTTTACATTTCAAGCTCAACATTCGAGGGTTTGTTGGACTGAAAGCTCAGGATTTTTCTGAGTGAGTCCAGAGGAGGTTTCTATAATAGGTAGATGTAGTGACTTTGTTGCGATTAATCATGTAATCAATAGAGTTCGAAGTGTCTGAGAGGACAAAGAGAAGAATGCTTTGTCAGAATAAGAGTCCAAAAATCCATATATATTTACAATGATGTAAAATAGAAAATGATGAAATGATTTTCAAACTGATTAATCAACCAATACTTTGACTAAATCTTCATCTTATGGCAGAATTCTAGTTGAATTTTATTTTGAATTAGAACAAAATTCAAACACACACAAAATCAGTATATTACTAAATCAATTCTCACAAAACTCTGTCCATTATCCAACAATGAAACAAGGATTGATAAGAATTTTTAACACTGTTCACATCATCATCTCTATTAGTCCTGACGAGGGCAGACAGAGTGTGTGATGTGTTTTATTTGCATCGGTGAATTTCTTGTATGAGTTCAGTCAGCGAGTTTAAACTGCACAGAACTCTGATTAAGGACATTAAATACAGCTGTTGTTAAAGGAGCTGTCAGTTCATTTACATAAAACACGATGTAAGTTGTTAAAGTGAGAGCTTCCTTGGGTCGTTGCCATAAGGTTTCAGATCCACTGTTCAAGTCTTTACAATCCACACATTAGTATAATTTCAACCCTGATTCCAAAAAAGGTGGGATCTAAATGAAACAGATGCAATAATTTACAAACAAACTGCTTCCTGTTAACAGTTTTCTAAAGTCTTCCTGAGTCCATGTATTAATCTCCATCATCCAACCATGTGTTCACAAAGTGTTGAACCTCTCTTCATCCTCGCTTGTGATCGACTGAGTCTTTCCAGGATGAACCTTTCAATCATGATCCTCTCGCCTGTTACCAATGAACCTGTTTACCTGTGGAAGGATCCAAACAGGTGTTTTTGGATCAGTCCACAACTTTCACAGTCTGTTGTTGCTCCTGTCCCAACTTGTTTGAAACACATTAAATTCAAAAAAAGCAGATATTTACAAAAATCAATGAAGTTGATGAAGTCAAATATTAAATGATTTACAGTGTCCCAACTTTTTTAGAATTGATGTTGGAGTCGTAACAAAAGTTTTAAACCTATTTTTTTTACCTTTTCAAACAACAGTGTTTGATCCGTATGAAGCAGTTTGTGTTTCTCTGCTGATGAGAGAGAAGCTGTGTGTCGTCCCCTCCAGTTTACCTGCAGACACAGTACGTCTGTCTCATAGTGTGTCTTCATGCGGCTGCAGCTCCCAGACAGGAATGTTTGGAATTGTGTGAATGTGTAGCGGGGATTTTTTTTTTTCTTAAACCTTCTCATGTCATGTGGCATAAAATGATAAACTCACATGAGAGAAATGCTCAGTCAGCTGCCACAGTCGCCCTGTTTGATGTCGTCTTTGCTTTCTGTGTGTGTGTGTGTGTGTGTGTGTGTGTGAATAGCTCACTGTATCTGTAAAAAAGAAAATTGCCTGAGGGCAGCTTGAATCTTCACACTCGTTGCTCTCTCTCTCTCTCTCTCTCTCTCTCTCTCTCTCACACACACACACACACACACACACACACACACATTTATACACCTTCTTTGATCATTAGTAATAAAGACTGAGGAAGGTGAGAGAGAGAAGAAACACTTGACCTCCTCCTTCTTTCTTCGGCTCAGTTTATAAAAGGAGCTGAATCAATTGGATTCGACTTGACCCATTAGATTTTCAGAGGTCTTTTCTGAGAGTTAGTCGGCTGCGAGAGTCAAATTAGGATCAAACACACACACGAGGATAAAACAGTGAATTAAAGACAGAGAATTTCCTCCCAGTGTTTTGGTCCTGAGCCAAGTTTGCTGTCATTTAGGGAGAGAGCTTCCAACAAACTAGTTTTTCTAATAGGCTTTTGTTCACACTAATACTTGTGGTATCAGGTTAACCAGAACGAGAATGAGTTTCTCCAAAACTAGAGTCATGATAGAAATGATGTTTTTCTAAGTGACTCAGTTGGGGAAAAAATTGGGTTATTTTGGGTTTTATTATTATATTATTGAGTTATCAAGACAACATAAATGTTCAATAAATAAGGATACATTCCCCCCCCCCCCCCCCCCATCAGTGGAAAATGTAAAAGACAAAGACAAATTTCAATCTTGAACCTGTGAAGATTTAATGAGGATTATTGAGTAGCTTGATGACTGACGTTCCTTATGTTATACACATTACACATATACATTTTTATCAAACATATAACAACTTCTGCTTGAGCAGAATAGTTGGTTTGACACATCAGGCTTCCCTCTGAGTGCAGCCCAGCCTCTGTCTCATCCACCACACTGTGCGACAGTCTGCTCCTGTCGGCTCTGTTGACGTTTCATCCGCCTGTGTGTGCTCAGGGTGTTGCGGGAGCAGTGGATCCGAGCAAAGTACGAGAGGAAGGAGTTCTCCGAGCCTGGGAAGAACTTCACGTATGAGGAAGGTGAGCGTGCACACACACACACACACACACACACACACACACACACACACACACAAATACACACACACAGATGTCATGCTCATGTGTGACCTTTGCTGGTTTCCTGCAGGAACTAGAGACGGCATGTTGATGAAGAGGGGGCGGGACAACGGGCAGTTCCTCAGCAGGCGATTCGTCCTCTCGGAGAGGGAGGGGACGCTCAAGTATTTCACCAAATATGACGTAAGCGGCGCTTTTACTAACACACACACCCCAGAGAAAACCATGCCTGTTAGACATCAGTAATCCGCTGCAATTAAACACTGTCCCAGTTAGTGTTGTTTGAAGGGAGGAGACCGATCCGAGCACATGCCACACACACACATGCGACCACAACACAAATACCTTAATGAGAGAGCGCTTTAAAGACAGAGAATAATCTGCAGGCGACACCCCCACATTACGTTTTTACACACAGTTAACTTTATAATCACACGTGTCGGCCGAAAGCCTGCGAGATGAATCTGTACCTGCTCCCGCGTCTGAGCGTGCTCAGACAGGCCTCGCCAGCAGCTCGTCCTCTGTCGGAGGCTCACTCACTAAGCTGTACACCACCCAAACCAATTAGGGCCTGAAGCGGTTTGTCACAGTGAACCAGCTCAGGGGAAGTGGGGGGATAGATTTAAAAAGACTAGACTGTCACTCTTTTTTAAATATCCAGTGTTTGTCTTCTCATCGTGTTCTGTCCTCCACTCTTGTTGTGAAATACTCCACCGTTGCCTCATCGTCTCTCGGCTGCTACAAAAACAAAACAATAAATCCTGGTGGAGTCACAGCGGTGATAAAGAGAAAGTGACGCTCGCCGTCGCTCGAGCCGGTGGTGTTTTCAGACGAGCTGTGGGAAATGTTCAGCTACTGTCTGACTCGAGTCCAACTCATTGTTTTTTTTCATGCTGGGAAAGTCAATACTCACAATGACAGAAGAGTATGGAATCTAATCAGGTGTGTTTTATCTGTTACAGTCGAGGGCAGAAGATACAGATTCTTATTAAAATTCAACTCAGGACAGATTAAAGCACGAGCAGGTTCGTGGGATTAGTGTCGCTCGTAGACATGATGGTTATCAGTGATGAGAAGATAACGGCTCCAGATATTATTTTCATGGTTAGAAAGAACTTGACATACGACAATACATCAAACCTCGACTCCATAACTTTAGTGTTTTTCTGGTCAAACAGTGGCAGCAAAAAGTTTATTATCAGGATCAAAACTGTGAAATCATTAGCAGGTTTATTAAGTAATATAATTTATTTGTTCATTATTTCATAAGATTAAAACACCTACAACAAATCAAGATTAGATTAAATAAAAGGAATGGTCAGAGGTTTGACTCAACCTTCATTATATTCTACCACTGAAAACAAAAGTGGGGTAATACTGGTTGATTTGTCTTCAACCTAAAATCAGATCTGCCATAATCAGTGTTAGATTGATGACGAGAAGTACATTTAACACGCACACTCGTCCTTTCCTCCCTCTCTCCTGCAGGCCAAGGAGCCCAAAGCAGTGATCAAGGTGGACACCATCAACGCCACCTTCCAGCCCGAGAAGATCGGGAACCCCAACGGCCTGCAGATCACCTACCTCAAAGACTACAGCACCCGCAACATCTTCCTCTACCACGACAGCGGCAAGGTCTGCCTCACTCTGTGTGTGTGTGTGTGTGTGTGTGTGTGTGTGTGTGTGATGCATATAACAGGATCTTAAAAGGAAACTAGAAAAGCACTCGGAGAGCACAGACCTCCGCCAAGCAGCACAGTTCCCCCAGCTTATTGTGACTTACACCCCATAATATTAATCCTACCTTTGATTGATCTATTTCAATGGATTCCTGGACCATGAAAACATACCCTTAGCAACTGGAATCACATTGATATCAATTTTAGTTTAATAGTCATACCTGAAAATCCACATTTCCGTAATGGCGCTTTTTGGGATCACCTCCAAAATTTAATCATTTGTTCCTTGTCCCAGAAAGGACATTTCCTGAAAATGTCATCAAAATCTGTCCATCTTTTTGAGTTGAACAGACAAACAAACAAACAAACAAACAAACACCGGCAATAACAACTTGGCGGAGGTAACAAATGTTTACCGGTGTTAACAGACTTAGATTCCAGCATATGTTGGCATTTACACCAGATATGTGTCATCCATCACAATCAGCGCTGAAGCTGCCTGCTTCCAGTCTTTGTGGGCGAGTCTTCGAACCTTTTCAAACCATCTGGACCGATTTCTGCCGGCTGATGGGATCCATTAGCGGATCCAGCTCTGCATCCATCTTTCTGCTTTCATTTACAAACTGAAATATATGTTCAGTGTTTATGATCCAACAATGATGGATGACATTTCTGACTGTTTCAGCCTCAGAGAACTCACACAAACCTCAGGTGTTTTCTTCTCTTTGGAAGTGATAGAGGGAGAAAAAAAAAGTCATTTCACTCATCTGAGCTCTCTCTGTCTCTTTCACTCTCCGTCCATCAGGAGATCGTTGACTGGCTTAATTCAATCCGTGCAGTTCAGCTTCACTATCTGAAGGTGGCTTTTCCCGGAGCCACGGATGCTGAGGTGAGCACACACTGATTCCCATCATTGTTAGATCTGCTAGATGAAATATTGACATTGGTTTTTATGTCTCCGCCTGTGAGATACTCCATCGCTGTATTTACTCACTGTAAATGTTTGCCAGCACTTTTCACAAAATGGATCGTCAGCACTCAAACCCTTTGTCTCCTCCTGGTTTCATCTCTTCTTTATCCCTTTGCTTTGCTGTTTTCAGCTGGTTCCCAAACTCACACGAAACTTTCTGAAGGAGGGGTACATGGAGAAGACAGGCCCGAGGGCAAGTCCACACACACACACACACACACACACACAAATATCAGTACACAAGTTGATATTTTCCCAAATCAGTAAATGTAGATCTTTGTTTACGGTCAGAGTTTTAAATTACAATAGATGGATGTATAAAATTATGTCAATTCAATATTAAGGTCCTTACACACTGGGAACGATGCGAATATACAACGCGAAATTGCAAAATATTCAGAGGCGAATTTTGACGCGCCCGACTATCAAGCGCAATGCGATTTTATGATTTTCCGAGGGGGTAAAGATGCGTCCTGGGAGGAAGGGAGATGAAAATGAAGTCAACCAAGACCTAATTGTTATTTGACAGCAACGCGATTGAGTTTGAGACAGCGAAAATACAAATAGTTTGTTTTATCTGAACAGGTTAGCTTACGAGCTAAAGTTACTTAGCATAGATGAAAGTTTTAAAAAAGACGTTTAACAAACTGTTTAAGCACACACACCATCGTCATATGATCCGACGCTATGACTCTCCATAAGTTGTCCTTCAGTTCGTTATCCTTGTAATTTTTATGTTGTTTATTAAAAAGCACTCTGTTCTCCAACACGTAAACAATCAGCCGGTCGGCCATGTTGGATACGCCAGTGAATGTGGCAGCTCAACAACACGCAATCTGATTGGTCAGAAGTGGACACACAGGATGTGAAACTTCGGAAAATTCGACCTTGATGCGAAAAAATAAACGCCGCAATATCGCCGGACGAGAAAACGTCGCTGATGTGAACGCTTGTATTGACAGGATACAAGTTCAAAAAAAAAATTGACGTCCAAATTTAATCGCATGAAAAAAAAAACACTCCTGGTGTGAAAGGACCTTTAGAATCACACTGATTCTTCAAACTTAACACACAGAAATACATCTGGTATTTCTCAGCAGGGTATCCACAGATAATAACAGCTCTATTATTTTCCAAATGAATATCAGTTCCCGGGAATCTGCAGGTATTAATCACCAATCTCCAGACCTCCCCTGGAAGTGCAGAACTAATCTCAGCATATTTGTCAATTAAACCAATTTAAAACCGCGTTCATACGGGACAGATACCTAAGGGGGGTTCATGCTCTGTCCTAATTAAAGCTCATTTCTGAATTTGAATTTTCGTTTAACCGCTTGGACACAGTTCCCTCGTCCGACCCCCCCCCCTGCGATCTCCCCCCGGCTCTAATGGAACAGGAGGTTAACCAGCCCGACAGGCGGCGTGGCGGCCGTCCACCGATGCCTGACAGGCTGACTGACACCTGGGGCGTCCCACCTGCCTGCCTGTCCGTCACCCTGTCTGAGGGGGAATAAAAGGCTTCCAGCTGAGGATCGACTTAATCCTCCGGTGTCGAAACCTCTCAGAAACACAGATACGTTTGGATTAACAGAGAGACATTTGTACATATCCATGCAGTCATGCACTGCTGCACCCACACTTTCATATTAGCATGTGAACACACGTGCAGGTGTTTTCACTGGAGCACCTGAACCGAGCGACTCAGCTCTGTTTCCAGACTCACAAGACTCTCCGTTTAATCTCCGTCTGTCAGGCCCAGAGATGAAAGTACTCGCTAACTCGCTCTGTTGGGCTGATTTGCTAAATGGGTGTCATAATTCATTTCCCTCACACAAGCGGGTATAGGCGTATTTGTGGAAGGAGTCACCGGCGGAATCGAAGAACAGTCAGTTGTTCGGCCTCACGCCACAACGAGAATATCAAAGGCTGTTTTATGAGGACGATTTGGCTGCAGCCGGGGACCCGAGCGTCCTCATTATGAGAAGCCGGTGCTGCTCATGCACTTCAATAAACTCTCCAAAAGTGACGTGCTTCGGTCTTCAATGGCTGCTTTCAGTTTGAACAATAAGTGACAATAAGTTTGACTTTTCAGATTCAATATCAAACCTGTTATGAGCATGATATCAGAGGCTTCCGGCGGAGCTGCCGAGGCCAAACAACACTTTTAGTATTGACAGAAAACTATGCACATTTAACAAGGCATGAGTTCAGATTTGAGACAAGCCAATAACATTGTTTCTTTCATGCACTGGTCAATCCTGTTTCAGACTAGTTTAAATGTCCAAAATACACTTTTATCTGTTATATTTTCATTCATATTTCTCTTCTGGAAATGATAATGAAATGTTCCCCCTCTTCACCTGTGGTGTCTCGCCTTTCGACGCCTTCACGCTCCGTCAGTTACAAGAGAGAAGCCTGCACTGCTGCTTCTTAAAGAGGAAGGTTTTCTTGACAAAGTGGTTAAATCAGACGGCGAAGAGATTCAGGGTCAGTCGAGAAAAACGGCGGATGAAACACCAGCAGCTTCTCTGAGTTTCCAACAAGTTCCAGTGTTTCATTATTGTTGGTGATGCAAAATTGCTCTTTTTAACTAAACTTTAACGAAATTAACAACAATTTTCATAATGAATTGCAGAGTAATTTGTGAAGATATTGCCAAAAATATTTGCTGATTCCAGATTTTGAATGTGAAGATTTCTCCGATTCATATCTCTATAAATGGAATATGTTTGGGTCGATTGGACAAAGCAAATATTCTGAAGACATCACTTGGGCCTCTGAGACCATCAGATGGGCCTTTTTCTATTTGAGACCACTTTAATTGACAGACTCACACATTGACACTCTAAGATGAAGTATCAGGACACTCGGATGTATGAGAGTCAGTTTTAGAGGGTGAATCACTTTTTGATTTGAAAATCAGACACCGGCTTTGGTGTCAGTACAATGCAGCTTTGTGTCTCAGTCTTGTCTCTGTCTCACCTCTGACTGCTTCTCTTTGTCTCTGCAGCAAACCGAAGGCTTCAAGAAACGCTGGTTCACTCTGGACCACAGGCGGCTCATGTACTTCAAAGACCCGCTGGTACGGCGCCTTCGCACACCTACGCACATCGGGAAGACTTCAGCTTATGTTCTCAGCTTTTAGTCGAGTGTCTGCGGTTTCACTTTCTTGATCACAACCCGTCGACTGCTGCATCCTGATGATATTCTTGTGCTCTCAAAAGATATAAATGAGCAGCACGGAGAGTGGGAGCGGGAGCTTTTCTTCCATCAGGCAAATTAGATTAAGTCGACGATGTTGGGGATATGAGGCCATGACTCAGTGGGGAGAGGGTGACATGTGCTATTTCATCCCTGTGTAATGTTATTATACATATGGCCTCCGCCGCCGTGGCCTCACAGTGAAGTGAAACGCTAACCTGCAGAGTGGTTTCATCCTGTCATCAGCACTGATTCATCTGAAAGGTGGAGACGTTGTGAAAGTGAGATTGTGAGTCACCCAGTGATGAGAGAGGAGTTCTTCTCTCAGGGGTTATCACAGCGATCCAGATTTCTCAAGACTCGGCTGCACACGCGTCAGATAGCCAGATTAGCTGGGGCTTTGTTGCTGATGTAAGAGTTCAATGGAGAGGTGCAATAATTATAGGTGCTAAGTGACTGAAATGTCCGACTCACCCCGAGAGGGTTAGACGAGAAAAAGTGGTGGATGAAAGCCAGAGGAAGTCGAGTGAAGTGGAGCGTGGACTGGGAATATGTGGAGGAAGCTCAAAGCTGGTGGAATTCGATGACTTGGATGATGAGTAAATTATGCATGTTTTAGATGTTGTGTACACAACGGGTCATGGTGTGTGTAAGTGTAAGGGACAGTGATTTATTTCAGAGGTCGTGTCACCTTTTAGTTAAAGCCTGATGGGAATGTCATTAGTTTTGCAGGTATTTGGTTAGAAACTTAAGGATTGGACACGTTAAGATTTCTTTTTTTGGTGCTACATGAAAGACATCACCAGTTCATCCTGATGGAAACATTTAAGTCTGTAGAGCTGCAAGCAGTTAATTATCAATTATTGATAATAATTATAACTCATTAATCATCAAACAAAAATGGAGTAATGAGGATTTTCTTTGTCATATATGATAATCAATAAATAAAATCTTTGAGATTTCGACTGCCCGACAAACAGGAAATGTGAATACTTCATTTTAGGCTCTTGGCAAATGTGATGGTCATTTTCTATATTTAATAGACTAAATGACTCATTCATTGATCAAGAAAATAATCAGATTAATTGATAATGAAATTAATGATTAATTACAGTCCATCAAAAGTTGACGAGACATTTCACTAAAAAAAACAAAAATTTTGGGACTGTGGTGCTGGAAGAAAAGTCAGGATGTTACTGACTAACATCCTATTTTAACTATGTACAAAATCCAATGTCAGTTCATCCAGTAGTTGTTGAGATATGTTTTAGTCTGGACCAAAGTCGTGGATCGACCAACTGGACGACACTGCCCTCCTGAAAGCCAAAACATGTTGGAGCTTAGCATTAAACTCGAGAATACTTTGATTTTGACAGAATAAACCTTAAGTCTTTGCTTCTGTTTAGTTGGTCAGTTCATCATAGAAAGTCTTTTTGTTTCATCAGTAAGGCAGAGTCCACAGTGACAGGATGATCACGATGAGGTTCAGATCAGCTGACCCCTGTTTCTTTCATCCTCCCTCTGTCAGGACGCCTTTGCCAAAGGCGAAGTCTTCTTGGGCAACAAAGACCACGGCTACAACGCCTACCCCGGCCTACCGGCTGGCACCCACTGCAACGGCGCCTGGCAACACGGCATCACCATAGAAACACCCGACCGCTGCTTCCTGTTTACGTGCGAGACGGAGGGCGACCAGCAGGATTGGCTGAAGCACTTCAGCGCCGTCCTGTGTGCTCAGATGTCCCCCCAGGAGTACACGAGTAAGAAGTCACAACTTTTTAACAGCCACTTATTTTCTATTAGCTGTCAGCCTTTATAATTAACTTTGATTCCTTCTTTTGTAAGTGGCTGTTCTGGTTTCTTATGTTTTATAATTAAAGACTACACTTGTCTTTTTTATTACAAGAATACATTTTAATTGGTCAAATTACTGCAAATGAATCCAACACAAAGACTGTTCATCTGTCTGTATCATCATTTATCTGCTGGTTGAAAGTCTTTTTCTCTAACTTTAAGCTCTGATTTGTTTTCAAGTGGAAGCCTTGTTCAAGCACAGGCATTGATGGAGCCGAAGCCTGAGGGAGCGTCTCCTCTTCTCTCAGCCCTTCACCGACCTGACAGAGACCCATCAGCATCAGTTGACTCACTCCTTCAGTGGGTTTGGGGGGGAAATTGTTGCTTCATCACAGACTGCTCTCTGGGATTAAAAAACATGAGGAACAAGGCGACAAAAATTGATCAGTTGAAAAGTATCTTGCCAAAAGAAATAGAAAAGTACAAAGGGAGTCAACAAGATTTTTGTTTTGGTGACATTTACAGATTTAAGGTTAGAAGTCTTTGCTTTTCTTATATATAAATATTTTACATCCAAGTGTGATGATTTGGTTATATGAAAAGGTACGGCAAGTCAGATGGGACAAACTGGAACAGACCAACTGACAGATAAGAGAGTGTCTGTGGATTCAGAATTCATTTTGATTTTATTCTTTGTTTATTAATAGCAATTGATTCTTTAATGTAAATTAAGATCATGACATTTACATTAAGGTCCAAAAGGTCAAAAAGAGATTTTCCACACAAAATCTTCAGACACACCAAATGTACAGTTTATATCATGACTTCAACTACTACAAGTTATTACCTGATATAACAGCGCCCCCATGTGGCACACAGTATACATGCAAAGTAAAACAATAATTCCAATAATAAGTTATTTTTCCTTGTTTTTTTTAATAGATATCAAACAGTCATTCATACATTTTTCTTTTCTATTGGTTAAAGAGTTAATCACATTATGTATTGATTTGGTGTCAAATATTATTTTTTAAGCAAAGGTGTTTCTGTGCTTGATTTTACCTGACTGACACGGCATATGAAATTATTGATCACTAATAAAAAGAAAATATTTTCTCTGGAAGTTGTCGATAAATCTCTGTACAGATTTGTTCATAGTTTCAGTAGAATTAGATCATTTTAATAAATAGTTGCCGACAGCAGGTTGAGGCCCGGGAGGAATAGCTCATAAATCTATAGGCCCATGCTAGTTTTTCACCCAGGTGAGAAAGAGGGAGCTCAGAGCAGAGGAGGAGGAGGGAGAGGTCTGTGTACAGGAGGAGTCCAAAGAGCACAGACACAACCGGCTTCTGGCAAAACCAGGAGCTGAAGATCTGAGGAGGAACTAAAATCATCCTCTGTGCAAGAAATCGTTTGTGGAGCCGTCAACATGGATCATTTGGATAAAGCAAAGGGTCTGTTTTACTCAAACATCTGTGTGCAGGTCGAAACCTTGAAGAGAGACGACAACATGGTTTGACTGGATGCAGAACAGCTGTTGATTTAATCCTACTTGGACATGTCCTTTGGTCACCACGATGGACACGGACAAACTTTGTTATATTAAAAGTGGCCAATTTCTACCCAATCAGGAAACTCTCTCTGGAAATGTGAGCAGCTGAATTCTCGTGCACCAGTTTGCCATCACAGATTTTGGATTTTTGATAGTTGACAGCCAGTGTCCTTCTCTCTGAGCCACTCGGCTGCTCCCAAATGACCCTCGTCAGATCAACTTCAGCCCAACAGCGAAATCCCTGTACTCTGTAACTGAGACTGTCTATCACGTCTGAGGGCTTAAATCTTTGCTGGAGGCTTCAACTCTGTCGGTTTGGGAGAAATACGGGGTCATGTCTGTCTGGAGGAACTTGTTTTTGGGGATAAGAGACATGAGACGCTGCAGCCACTGAAGCTGCATCATGTCAGTGGACTGCTTGTATGTAGATTAATACAGTTGTTGGCATCTCTGCATCCAGCCAACAAGTTTCAGGTGTGAACAAATTTTCATAAGGAGTCATGACAAGCTATGTTTGCTCTGTGGGACAAAAACAGTTTTTGCTCTCAGGCGCCATCTTCAGTTTGCAGCATGAAAAGACTTTGAAACCTTTTCCAAATTAATGCAGGAGTCAATATCATATAGCTCTTTGTAAATTGACTCTAGGGCCTGACCTTTGACCTGTGCCACCTGCGATGAACTGCACCCCTAATGCCACCATCACTCCACAGCTGGGACTTGCCCTGAGCCCAGGGGTTGGAGATGGAGGGTCCCAGGAGGGTGGTGGTGGTGGTGGAGGCAGTGGGGGCCTCTGGGTGACGTCCCTGCTCGGTGCCACGCTCATGATCATGTGCGCCCTGGGTGTGGCGGGCAACACATACACGCTCGTCATCACCCGCTCGGCTGCTTTGCGCCGGACGGGTTCCATGTACGTCTACATCGTCAACTTGGCTCTGGCTGACCTGCTCTACCTCTCCACCATCCCCTTCGTGGTCTGCACCTACTTCGCCCACGACTGGCTGTTTGGCGAGGCCGGCTGTCGCATCCTGCTGAGTCTCGACCTCCTCACCATGCACGCCAGCGTCTTCATCCTGGTGGCCATGAGTCTGGAGCGGTACCGAGCCGTGGCCCGGCCCTTCAGCGCTCACAGGTCCTCGTCCCGAAGACGGAAGATGGTGGCAGGGATTATCTGGGGGATAGCATTTATGCTAACGCTTCCCATGATGGTGATGATCCGACTCAGGGTGGGCAAACCCACTGCGGCTGGGTTGGTTAAGAGGATCTGTTTCCCCACCTGGACCCCCGAGGCCTTCAAGGCTTACATCACCGTCCTGTTTCTGACAAGTGTCTTAGTTCCTGGGCTGGTGATCGTTGGGCTGTATGTGGGCCTCGCCAGGCGCTACTGGGCGGCGCAGGCTAGCTTAGGAGGCGGCAGCCGATCCGCCCGCAGGAGAGGACTCAAACAAAGAGTCGTATCAATGATCTTCAGCATCGTTGTGGCCTACTGGGCTTGTTTCCTGCCTTTCTGGGGATGGCAGCTGGCCAAACTGTTCTCTCCGGAGTCCCTCAGGGCTCTGTCTCCGGCTGCTCATAACTACGTGAATTTCTTCGTCACGTGTCTGACCTATGGGAACAGCTGCATCAACCCGTTCCTCTACACGCTTCTGACCCGGAACTATAAAGACTACTTGGCCCAGAAAGGTCAGTCTGTGGGTTCAAGCAGAGCTGACCCCGGGTCAGTGATGACGACGCCACTGCAGGACCTTTAGTGGATGAATAAATGATTACTGAGCAAACGTTATTAATGCTCTCATCTGCCCGAGAGAGGACAATCTGAAGTACTGAAGTATAGCACTTTCTATTATAAATACTGCAAACATATATGATGGTATATATGATATACATTGTGCAGCAGCTGGATGTTTGCCAAGATTTTTTTTTTTAATTGTAAATTCTAACTCTTATCGCCACACGTACAATTTCTTCCTGTCTAACAATCTCCAGTTCTTCCGCCTGGTCACAAGAATTCATATCAATCAATCACTTTGCTGTAAATAAATTTTAATAGCTGACCAATCAGATGTAAAGAGCTGCTTCGATTTTTCTTTCACTGCTCCGTTTGCCGTCCACCTTACACACATGCACAAACTCACACACACGCACTGTAAAGGATATTTCATCTGCTTCTATGGAATGTGGTTGCATTGTGCCACATTCCTCAGCCTCGGGCCACAGCTTCTTTGAGTCCTCCTGCAAATTGTCTCCATACGAATCGGCTTCGTCTCACCTCTGTCGTATCGTCTCTCTCCGTCTGCATTATCCTGTTTGATCCTCTATTATCTGCTCCGTCCAGATATTATGGCCTCATTCACACTATGATGAATTCTTATATATGGTTAAGCTCCTTTTTCTTCACATTACTTTATTCAATGTGGCCCGTGTCTCATACCAGTGTTGAACAGAATATGTAACATAATACTATGATAAAATGGAGATTAGTTTTATTAACTTATCATCATGCAGCTTCAGTGGCACAAATCTGGTTTTAATTCTTTTCTCTTCTTTCTGTTTGTTGGCATCACTTTTTAGGTGCTTTCAAACACGCAATGGTTTCCTCACTTCATATTTTGCTTCCACTGATGCAACATTTTAAATGAATGTCACATCATTCATATTTGGTTGACACAAAATTCTGACTTAAAAATGACATGAATTTTGATATGACTGTTCAATTTCAGAGGTCAAATTGTCACAAATCTGACTAGTATTATAATTTGGATCCTTTATGTAAATGACAGACATCAGAAACAATTCTTCAAGTGAAATATACACATGTTAGAGTGGCCTTTTATTGTGGCCAGCCTAAGGCGCACCTGTACAATATTCATGCTGTCTAATCAGCATCTTGACATGGCACAACTGTGAGGCGGATGGATTTTCTGAACTCACTATATTTGAGAGAAACAGACCTTTTGTGTACATAGAAAGAGTCTTAGATCTTTGAGTTCACCTCATGAAAATACATTTATTTTTTTGTTCAGTGTATTTTTAATTAACTGAATCAGATACAAATAAAAAAATTTTTGTTTGTTTTAGGTTTCTAATATATAATGTCTGTGTTTCATGAATGATGCATACAGGGTTAAAAGAACAGAGTCAGACAGGACGCTCTTTGCTTCACAGCATTTATTAACACACCCAGTGACTGATGGGACGTCAAGCAGGCACAGTGAGGTAAGATGTCCTGTGGCTCCCTCTTTGGGCCGATTCCTCTTATTACAACATGAGGACTCTCGCAGGTGGATGGGTGTACGAGCAGGCCTGGGATCAGTCATGTAAAACAGACTATTTCAGCAACAGCAAAGTGAACCTCTACTTGAGCTTGAGGCCGATGATCCTGGCTTCACCGCTGACGTCAAAGTACTTGTACTTGACGTCTCCCAGCCGGTTGGGGAAGTTCAGCATGGCGCCGTCGGGAAGCTTGATGTAGAACTGCTCGTTGTTGAAGTTGATGTAAAACTGGGGAGACACAGATTTATCTTTCAGCGACAGTAAAGTTTCGACACATACATGAACACGCACAGTAAAAAGGAATCATGTATAGATAAGACTATATGTCTCTCTCCACCAGGTTTTATGAGTCTATAAACCTTCATGGCTGCAGCTCAGTGACTGTTGATCAAACAGCGTTAGAGCACCGATACCAAGTCCACTAATAACCTCCTTATGGCAAAAGACATTATGAAATTTGAACCTGAGCCAAATGACTACAATGAATACGGCAAAGGTTCTGAGTCAGTGGTCTGTGGAAATTACCCCTTCAAATACAGCAGGTGTGAATCATAATCACACCCAAGAAATCATCTGAGCCTTTATTGTCTGAACAATATTAAAACCATAAGCAACCTAACTCTTTAGATGCTATGAAATCTTTGCCTCTGGAGTGAGATATCGGTAACATTTCCATCACCACCATTATCTTTATTATCTACCTTATTTTGCACTATTAAGAAATGATGATTGTCTGCACTGTTGAATTAAACAGATATGCATTTGGGCTGAAAAGCAAACTGGGTTGAGGTGACACTGAAAAGAAATAATTTGTATTAAATGAAAAGCAATAAAACGCACCCTCATTACTTTTGCTGATTAAACCTGATATGAGTGTCAGTAGATTATGGTGACTAATGTTAACTAATATAAGCAAAGATTGAGATAGATATTGTTGTGCAACTGACTTGGTGACCTTTCTTTTCTTGTGCTACTCAACTGCGTTTGTACATTTGCCATCATGTTATCTAAAGAGTATATTGTATGTGTATTGAAGTTTCCCTACATACATCCTCTATATCTAAGTATTTAAATGTACGTTAAAGACTTCATGGTTCTGCTGTTTGGCACCAGACTAAACCAAAGTTTGAGAGATTACAGACGCCCTCATCCGTCCCAGCAAACCTTGCATTCCTCCCCACGTGCGAAGGGGAAATGCCCCTCGCGGTGCTCGTCGCCCCAGCACCCCCCAGACAGGGAGTTGAAGACGATGGTGTTGGTGTCACCGTGGCAGTCAAAGCGAGGGTTGAAGTGCATCGCGATGTTGTCGGAATCGTGACCGATGTTGATGGCAAAGCTGCAGCGGAGGCAGGAAGTCGACAGGGCGCAGTGAAAAGGGGAAGAGGTGGATGAAACATTAACCTGCCTCACAGCAAACTTCCTGATGAAACGTAACTGAGTCCACATCTAAAAGCTGAACTGTATAAACCAGAGAAAGTGGATCTGGAACTGTTCTGATGAACTTACGTGTTGCAGTCGTCCTTGGGCTTGATGCGGATCTTGAGCTCATGGCCCTCCTTGAATGACATGTCCTTGATTTTCTGTGAAGGAGAGTGACAAACAGGAACATGGGAACCGATTTGAATTTGTGGATGAATGAATGAATTAAAAAAAACACCCATCTTGTAAGTGAGTGCACCGACACATTGCAGCACATCAGTTTCATGTAAAAGATTTAATTTTAAAAGCCTCTTTATCTACATGTCAAAGATGCTTGGGCTTAGAATTTAGGAATCTTTAACAGACAGATAGAAATGATTGTGTGCACAGTGCTCTCTGCTGGGAAGATCAATGAGCATAGCTGTTCTTATCTTAGCTGCTGATGATCAACCAGGGTGGAACAATGTACCCTCTGCTATAAAAGCCCTGAAACAGGAAAGCGTTCGTTGACATGTGGTCGTCATATAGAGACAGTAAATCCATAAAAATACCACCCACACACATCAGGCCACGCCATATGTGCAGACCCTCAATAGGTACTGTTAACACACCTCTATAAAAGGTGTAGGTGTGTGTGCCTATATGACAATAAAAAAACAAATTGAAAAAAATACCAAACCAATAAAACACCAAAGATTGATTATAAAACGTTGCATTTTAGGGAAAAAAAAAAATTTCTTCACAGTCAGTGAACCTGCTCATCTTATCAATAATGCAATAAATTCCATTCACTTCTCCCTCCAATCTATATGTAGCATCACCTGATGGTTACACCTGAACTTCAACATCCTGGCCCCTATATACCTGTACCACACCCAGAGATACCTCAGTCTATACCACCCATAGTATGTTCTTTCAAGTCATGTCTTGGCCCCTATCTCAGAACAGTACTGGTTTATCATTGACAGCACAGGAGCATGTTAGAGAATTATCATTAGGTTTTTATTAATTATTTATAAAGTTAAGTTACACTTTATTGGTCCCTGTGGGGATGTGAGTCAGCCTACAATTATTACTAACCATTTAGGAACAGGATGCAACATCCCTCCACCACCATCAAGTTGCACTGTAGGACTGAGATTATTTCTGTGTCCTTCAAATGAATGACAATGATAAAACTTGAAAAATGAAAATCTCCTTTCTGTAGACCTGAAATTAAACCACCAGCATCTTTATAAAATCTGGTGATACAGTTTTAGTTACTCTGCAAATGTACCACTTCTACTTTACTAAGATTCAATGTATACATTTGTGTTGTTTAATTTGATGGTTATTTGAAGTGCTATCAGAAAGCCAAATTGCCCAGATCATAGAAAATCAGTTTGTCACATTAAACAAAAAGAAAATATGAAACATTCTTGTTCTGAGCTTTGCATGATGCCACAACTACATTAAGGAATAAGAAGATATTGAATGCATATTTTTGTCCATGAGGAGAATGAATAATGTCTTTCACACCACTTACCATCTTGGCTGTCTTCAGTGGGTTGTGCCTCCAGTGACAAAGGTCTGCAGGCAGGTGAGTGGTTTATATAGCACTGGGGACGGGAAGCAACCAATGGGGAAAGGGTTGTAAAAACAAATGACCAGTCACATGTGGAGATTTCTGCCCCTCAGTGAAGCAACTCAGTCACTCTTCTGATTCATATTACAAGATTTTAGATGGAAACTTCACAGCATGAAAAGATATATATTTAAAAAACTGTAGGAAATCAGACTGAATGTACCCGTGGCAGCACATATCCAGATGGCTTATGTATCTTTTATTAACATATGTACATTATAATCTTATAACCATCTTTTTACTGAAAATGAAGTCTTTTGCACATTAAGCACAGGCAGTTTTTAAAAATGGATGAAATACTTTATTGTCATAATTGCTAAGCATGTACTGTATGTTCATATGAACATACACATTTCCACAGCTATTCAACTGATATGTTTATTGATTCCAACATGGGTTGGCCGAGTAATTAATAATAATAGTAATTAATAATAAATATTAAAAAAAAATAACAACACTTTAATTAAATTTCCCTTGAGTGGACAAAAACACAATTTGTATATTTTTTATTCATAATTCAAATAAAAATACAAACGGAGATGTCTATTTTTAAATGAATCCCTTAATTGTTTTTAATCGTTTGTTTGCATATTTTGACCTAATTTTGTGTGTAAACTGATGTATGTTGTATTTCCGCCAATTGGGCGTGACCTTGAGTACGGTAGCCAATCCCCTGTCTGCATCGTTTGGTGGGCGTGTCTTACAGTCAACACACAGACACCGAAGCTAACCCGAATAAACAACCAAGTTAGCCTGTCAGCTAGTTAGCAAGTTATGGTATGTCTTCAT
Source organism: Centropyge bicolor (assembly GCA_037975185.1). Lineage (NCBI taxonomy): Eukaryota > Metazoa > Chordata > Actinopteri > Pomacanthidae > Centropyge > Centropyge bicolor. Next base: position 659,265 of record JBBMOC010000018.1, on the reverse strand, counting down.
CTCATTTCAAGAAATTTAATTATCTAGCCCAAATTTAGCGAATTAGTATTAACCATTTAGATGTGTAAAAGTTTTAAAATATAGTTGACATTACGACTGTAGCGATTTATTTATTTTTATTTTATTTTAAGATTGTTAGATATAATACCAGCAAGTTCGCTTTGGTTAGCATTAGCTAGCTTGCTGTGATAGTCAACGTAACTTTATATATATATATGCTAATGGCTAAATGTTAGCTTAGTTTATTTATTTTGCTGCGTTTGCATTATTTCTCTGTTCAGAAATGGCGTCGTTAACGGCGGCAGAACCAGCGATATGCCCGGGTGCAATACCAGCAGCAGAGTCCATAGTGCCGGCTTGTATGTTCGCACCGGACCGGGGATGTGCCGACGATCCAGCCGGCGGAGAGAGCTTCGAGGACGGCGAGGCTACAAACGGCGAGTCCGCGGATCATCTAGACTTGAGCAGCAAGGTGGGCCTCACTGCTAACTGCACGTAGTAACGTTAAGTTTTCTGGTGTTTCAGCTTTTTGTTTTGATTCATCAAACAGAATGATGTGCAGGGACATGATAAAAGTCCTGTTGCATGTTAGCTTGACGGTGCTTTTTGTTTTGCTGGCTGTGCAAAACACCGGAAAGTGACACGTAAGTTACTCTGAATATGAAAGAGCATCCAGCTGGCAGCTTTCCCATCCACTGGATATATATCTAGTGTATGTGCAGACGTTGCAGGAGCGGTTTAGGACATGAGACTGACCTGACAAAACACTGACACGATTATTAATCTGTAGATCACAACGCTTTCATATAAAAGCTATGATTTGTTATTTGTTGAAGCTCTTACTTCAAGGCACTCACTTTAGACTTGTTTGACTGCTCTTGTCTGACCTGTCCACATATTTCTCTATTGTTTTTCAGCTGGTCCTAGTGAGTCCGACAGAGGAACAGTATGATTCATTACTACGGCACCTGAGAGAGAGGATAGATGAAGGCTGTGGAGAGACTATCTATGTGGTTGGGATGGGCTCAGGTAAGGGCAACTTACTACTGTGCAACTGTATAGGGGAAATTTGCACATTTTATATTAATGTCCCATCAGTGATTGATGGTAAATGTAGTCAATACATAAAATAGCATACATCCCTTTGAGTGTGCTATACTGACTGAGAAAGCTGAGTTCTCTTGCTTGCAGAGCTGTGCCTACATGTCCCAGGATGCATTGTGCATGAGCTTCTGATGCCTCCTGAGCAAGCTAGCTGCTGCATAATAATCAAAGTTAAACAACGTTACCAAGTAAATGAACTCATGCAGTTTTGCACATAGCTATATAGTTACCTGCAGGACATGTTATCAGGTTAATTTACATACAGCAGCGATACCCACAGAAACAACACTAACACTAGCTGTGTCAGCACTGCAGTTTAAAGCACAAAAAGCAGTCCAGAATATAATGCACAAGCACACATTCCAGTTTTCCAGTCGTTAACATTTCCGTTAAAAATAAAGTTAATCCTGGGTCTTGACGTCCTCTGATCAAATACATATGGCTGAACGTCCGAGCCCTCAACCGTATCCTTAACATCCTCTGTACTCATATTTTGTGATGCTATTTTCGCTGTTGAAAAGGCTGCCCAGAGATGGACACTAGAAATCCAAGCTGTGGATCTTCCTTAACACCAGTTATATCACTAGTTTCGGAAGAAGAACAGATTTTGCAGCAGGAGAACTCATCTTTCTCTGTCAGTGTAGCCTACACAGGAACTCAGTTGACAACATTTGCCATCAACACTTAGTGGACAACCACAGAAAACATGGCAAATTTTCCCTTTCAGGATAAAGTCTTCAGTTGTGCATACACTTGTTCCACCAAACTGCTATTAATTCATGAGAATGTCTTCTAATGTGTTGCACCTTGATCTAGGAAAGAATGTTGTTATATCAAATCAGCCTGTGACAAATAAAACGTTTGCAATCTTGAAGGAAGCAGAAGGCTGCGAAAGTCAACATTACAAGTTTGGTTTGAAATGTTTCTTGGCGGTCTCAGAAAGTTTTGTTCTGAAAGGAATGTGCTGTATGTCTGGAGCAGTGAACAGACAAATTTCTACATGTGGTTGTAGTTATGTTCTTCCATACATTGAGACAGAGGGAAATGCATGTGTCACAAGTAGATCAAAAGATAAAAAAATTTCCTTGGTTGCCTCTCCCTCTGCTCCTCTGCTCAGACCTTCACTAATGGTGAATTGTCCTGTGAATCAAGGCTTTTACTGGATGAAAAGTAGCTGTGGGTGCTTCTACAGTCACAAGTAATTATCAGTGTTGAAAATATATTATGACAAGCAGCGTTAATTTATTCATGAAAATGGTGACAAAATACTTTATATTCATAATATACAACACTTTTTTTTCTAAATGATGAGAATGCAGCGTTGTGGAAATTTGTATTACCAAACAAATTAACTGGAGTACTTTTTATGCCATTCAATGTTTATGAAAAATCTCTTATCATATTAAGATAAAAACATAATGAAATCTCTTAATCATCACTGACAGAAAAGAGCAGAAGAAATTCACTGTGATATATGAAAAATGAGCTGAAATGATGACAGTTAATCGAACAGTGGAGTAATCTTTTTAGTCATCTGGTGTGTTGGGTAAACATAGCCCTTAGATGTCACTAAAGAGTTTTAACATTTTACCAGGAAAATATTTAGACTGAATCCTCAAAACCAAAAGCAGGGGAACACCAAGGCAAATTTAGTGGCAGGTTGAATAAGACTGCTGTTTATTTTCCACTCACAGCTCAACCTGCTCATAAAGAACGTTTACACATTAACCAGTTTCTGACAATGAAAGACAAGTTTTACATCTGTATAAATAGCTGGTAAAGTAGGTTTCAGTATGTTTAAAGAACGGCCAAGCCCCCGGTGTGTAGTAGCAGAGCCATCACTTCTGTCAGCTGTGGTCTGCTGTGTCCTCCTCGGCAGCTAACCCCATTTGTCTGCCATTTAGTTTTCACTCTGAAACCCTCGTCCCCACGCACAAACATGAGGCTTTTGTTGGCAGTGGGAGTTATTTTTTGCCTGTTACAGCAACATATGTCGCCCATGTGGCCTGTTGGAGGGGGTCAAAGTGCATGTGTGAAAGGGTGTCATTTTCCCCTGCTCAGCACAAGGACTGTCACTAGTTCACCAGTTCATGTCTGCCTGGCTGGCTGGAAGAGCAGCGAGCTGACCGGCCTACTGACCTCGCTGCTCGTTTCCGTTTCTCACTCTGGTAGAACTGTGGTGTTTCATATTCAGAGAAGCAGCAGTGAGCAGTTTTAACCATAAAGCAACTGGTGGGTATTATTTCGAAATATCCATTTACATTGGAGAGATATAGCTCTATGTAGTAACCTATGACAAAATCTAAAAGCCTGCTCTTCTTGGATTGTGTCTAATGCCATCTTCTCAGGATCCAGTCGTTTTGACACAGGCTGTGGTCACAGTAAATGAGGTTTACTCCTCTCCACAATACACCCACGCAGCCTCGCCTTGAAACCACCTGTTTATTTACTCTTTCTTCTACAAAGTCTGTCTCTGCTGTGGTATTTGTCCTCCTGGTCACCACCCTGTCATATAGCAAGTTACTGAAATTCCTTGGGCGAGTCCTTACATAAGCCCTGACATTTACCAGACATGCTCGGACAGTTTTATAACTGCTCTGTAAGGCCGCCTTAATAAAAGCATACATTAAAAAGCAGATATGTAATATTACAATAAGATAAGCCTTTATTCATCCCACAGTGGGGAAATTAACAAAAGCTCAGGTTGGGATCGAACCCACGACCTGCGGTCTTCAGGACAGACACTCATCTGACTGAGCCACCAGTTCTCATTACCTGTTCTTAAGCCTGCATTCGAGTAATTCTCTTCTCTTCCTCCTTCTTTGTCTTCTCCTTGTAGATGGAGGCGACTATGGTCTGGACGACAAGGACATGGAGGCGTCGGTGGCCACGGTGCGGTCGCTCTGTGAACAGATTGAGGCCGACCTGATCTGGCTGAGGGAGAGGACGGACACTGGAGGAAAGATTCAGGACTACCTCATCCGCCGGCGAGTGGGCGAGCAGGATTTCCTGGAAGTCAGGTAAAGTTAAGAGAGAAGGTTCTGGGAAGGGGACATAAATAATTTTCATTTATGCTGCTGGAGCTTTTTATTCTGTTTAGGCTTGTTTGGCTTATGTGGATTTGGATTTTGAGTGATGATTAATTGAACCTCTGAGTTGGTTGTGCTGATGATGCATGTTCATTTACTGCAACAAAAAAACTAATAGAAATAGCAAAAGAGAATAACAGACAATTAGGGCCCTATAAATTCCGTTTTATTTTTTCCCAGATTCCGTTTTTTCCATTTTAATTTTTTAAAATTATATATTTTTTTAACCTTTTACTCATATTTTACCACAAAAGAGTATGTTTTAATAATGTTTATGAATAAGACGCACACTAATTAAATAGAAATGACCTTACATTCATTGAGGCGACACAATATTGCACTTTCCCTCAATACTTTATTGCTGCTTCATGCAACACAACATTGCACTAAGTACTTCAAATAAAAAAATGTTTCCAGTGAAAACACATGGCATATTAAGAAATAATAATAAAGTGCTCAATTAGCCTTTTTTCTTCAAGTGAAAATATGCTTGACTTTAAAAAAAATATGACTTTTGGACAACAGGTGGTCATCACATTTATTTTTCCGCTTCCAGTCAACAGAGTGTTGACAAAATAATACGTCACCTGACACAGAAGTTACCGGAGTACTGCTCAGCTCTGTATTTAGGTGTTAGCGTCGTATTACGTAGCTTTTTAGCAGACGGGGAGAGCACCATGTTTTCATATGGTTTGAAAAGGGGACGATTGCCCAGGTTGATGTTCCTCTTTCTCACGAAAACAACATTTCCGTGATATTCCGCATTAAAAATAAATTCCATTTTTATTGTCCAATTTCGCGATTCCGGAAATTATAGGGCTCTAGACAATGAACAAGTTAGAGGCTCATTTAAAGCACTAATATAACAACATACTGTGATTCTTCTTTCTTTAATGTATTTCTTTGTAATGATGCGTCTACATCTCACTCTCCATTCTCATCTGTTCATGTCTCCAGAGTGGCAGTGGTGGGGAATGTGGACGCAGGGAAGAGCACTCTGCTGGGGGTGTTGACCCACGGCGAGCTGGACAATGGTAGAGGCTTCGCTCGGCAGAAGCTCTTTAGACACAAACATGAAATGGAGAGCGGCCGGACGAGCAGCGTGGGCAACGATATCCTGGGTTTTGACCAGGAGGGACAGGTGAGCTTCTGCTAATGCTTAGGGCTTAATGTAATTTATCCCTGTGCGACTTTGCATCTGAAAACTACTTCATTGGTAGTTCATGGTGTTGACTGCCTTTTTTGTTCATGATATTTCTTTTAGTATATGGAAACGTTAACAAGGTTAATAGCTTGATGTTCATTGGAGGAGTCTTGCTTGGCCACTCTGAATCATTTTTCTCTCATTCGGAGTTTTGTTCCACTAAAGTTTTCATTTCTCTCGCATACTTTGTCAACTCATCGTCTATTCTCTCCGTCTGCCTCTGCTCCCTTAGGTGGTGAACAAGCCAGACAGCCACGGTGGTGGCCTTGACTGGACCAAAATCTGCGAGAAATCCTCGAAGGTCATCACCTTTATAGACCTGGCTGGCCACGAGAAGTACCTCAAGACCACTGTCTTCGGCATGACGGGACACCTGCCTGATTTCTGCATGCTCATGGTGAGAGGGGAGGAAAGTGTTTGTGTGTGTGTGTGTGTGTGTGTGTGTGTGTGTGTGTGTGTGTGTGTGTGTGTGTGTGTGTGTGTGTGCGCTTTCTATGTCACATAGTCATTGGTTGTTAAATTTCAATTCCCTTCTGTTTCCCTGCTCCTCCTCTGTCTTGTCTCAGGTTGGCAGTAACGCTGGCATCGTTGGCATGACCAAAGAGCATCTGGGTCTGGCGCTGGCCCTCAACGTGCCAGTGTTTGTAGTAGTTACTAAGATAGACATGTGTCCGGCCAACATCCTGCAAGGTAAAGAGACGTCGTACTGTGATGCTTATCTGTCTTTTAGACCTCTAAGTGATGATGTTCAATACTTTTTTCAGTCTGTCCAGCCAATGTTTTTGTTTTCAGAATTACTCATGTGATGTCTTTTGTGTGAATTTGTCTGTGTGTCTGCAGAGACGCTAAAGTTATTACAGAGGTTATTAAAGTCGCCGGGCTGCAGGAAAATCCCTGTGTTGGTTCAGAACAAGGATGATGTCATCGTCACAGCCTCTAACTTCAGCTCTGAGAGGTAAAGGCAAAGAAGAGGAGCGGGCAGAGGGATGCAAAGACAGAAATACACCAAAGATGGAGGGAAATACTTAGATTGACTAAAGAAACAAAAACAGAACAGTGACGTGATAGTTTTTTTTTTTTATTGAATCCTTTTATTTAAACAGATAATATAGTTTAGATCATGGTCTCTTTTTCAAGACTAATCAAACCGTGTAAGTGTGGACAGAGACAGAAAATTCACACACACACACACAAGGTTCATTAGTTTATTAACAATTACAAGTGGAACTGAGTATTTTAAACTCTGTGAAATAAGAGATTTCAGTTTGTCAGTCCATTTCTGAGGAGTCGTTGAAACCAGTTCTTCCCAGCTGAGTTTAAAAATGGCTGAAACACACAGCATTTCTGAGGATTCAAAGCTTTCATTCAAAGACATCAGAACAGCAAAAGGTGGGAATGTATGTGGTGATGTGGTTCAATCTTTTCTCACTGCTGTTCTGAAGAAGGAATATTTTGTTTTGTTTTTTATTTTTTTCGATTAATTTTCCATTGAAGATTTTCATAATTTGAGCAGACAGTGACTCTATAGCATTGTATTTGTGGCAGAACAGGAAAAATTACTATTGAAACTTTGTATTTTCCACACACACATATTTCCTCTGGCATCTTGAAGTTTAGTCAAATTGTCTCGTCTTAAGTCTCAAATTTGTGCAAATATTCAAGTGGTGGTTTAGCAATCTGCCATTCCATCTTCAGGGAGGTCAGATGCCAGAGTTGGCTTAACAAGAGCATCCCTGAGGCGAGCACAGTTTAAAAGTCTTACTCAAGGACACTCGAGCAGGCAGAGCAGCTGCTGCCTGACACTTGGGCTTAAGTCCCGTATTGTAGATTCTCTGTTTATACAGTGCTTCTGTCTTGCGGTTGCTGTGTTGATTTATAACAGTCAGACTTTTCCCTTCTCCGCAGGATGTGTCCAATTTTTCAAATCTCGAATGTGACGGGGGAGAACATGGACCTGCTGAAGATGTTCCTCAACCTGCTCTCCTCGAGGACCAACTTCAGCAACGATGAGCCTGCTGAGTTCCAAATAGACGACACATACTCAGTACCGGTATGAAGCAACACACACATACACACACACTCAGTTATACACTCACAGATAATGGAAAAGCCTGTGATTCCTCACTTTTCTGTTCCTTTTTGAAAAACATGAAAGTGAACTGGACCAAACACAACGCTCGACAGTGGTCTAAATGATAAAGCCGAGCCCTGAGGGGAGACAACAGCAGCTTGAGAGTCTCTGCAGTTGCAGGTTGCTGCTGATATAAAAGCCAACGTGTCTCTCAGCAGCAGTGTGTCATGTGGAAATGGCTCTGAGCGAAAACACTGCACTGAATTTGTGCTTTCCTGTATGTAAATGTGAGTGCAGAGACTGTCACTGCTTTTAACAGAGGAGCGGCATCTAAAACCAAGCACACTCTGAACTTTCTCAGCACCTTTCACTGTATTAAAAGCTTAAAGATCGTTTTAAATGGGGCTTGAGTTAAAAGTTGACATAAGGTGAAAATATTTACTACTTTCTGAATATGAAAAGAAGAATGTGGGTGTTGTGTGAAAATCCATGAGGTGTGAAGTTTCACAGCTTTAACTGTTTATATTTACACTCTCACATAGAAAAATCCTCAATGTCCAGAGATCATCTGTAGAGAACTACACACTCACACTGATGGAGACGGTCTCGATGACAGCAGTGAACCAATATGACCAATTTCTGATCTTCTCTTCACAGGGTGTGGGCACAGTAGTCTCAGGGACTACGTTACGTGGAATGATTCGACTCAACGACACGCTGCTCTTAGGCCCAGACCCGCTGGGCACCTTCATCCCCATCGCTGTTAAATCCATCCACCGCAAGAGGATGCCTGTCAGAGAGGTTCGCGGTGGCCAGACGGCGTCCTTTGCCCTCAAAAAGGTTTGTGGAATTTGCACCAAAAAAAGTCTTTAGAATCTTCCCCAAAGGATAATTATTCTGAAACTTTTGGACGTGATGTGCATGTGAAGTAGTTTTCTAACTTTATAATCACTTTTATAACTCATGCAAATCCCCAGGTGTGGGTGTAGGTAGAGGTTCCTCTCTAATTCTAGGGGCTTCGTCAACTTCCCAAACTTTATTTCTCCACTTCTGTTCTCGTCTCAGATCAAACGTTCGTCTATAAGGAAAGGCATGGTGATGGTTTCCCCAAAGCTGATGCCACAGGCCACCTGGGAGTTTGAGGCTGAGATTCTGGTGCTACACCACCCCACGACGATATCACCGAGATACCAGGCCATGGGTAAGTGACACTGATGCACGCCACTTTATGTAGCTCTGGTTTGAACTGTCTGATCTTCAACACACACTGGGGGCAGTTCAAATGGATTTCTGCCCTGAAATATTCCTACCAAGAGTAACTGGGTCACCCTCTCTCTCCAGTCCACTGTGGCAGCATCAGGCAGACAGCCACCATCCTGACCATGAACAAAGACTGCCTACGGACAGGGGACAAGGCCTCGGTCCACTTCCGCTTCATTAAGACTCCTGAGTATCTGCACTGTGACCAGAAACTGGTGTTCAGGGAGGGACGCACCAAAGCTGTGGGCACCATCACAAAGGTACCGGAGCTCAGGTTAACGTCAGTGTAGATTTGGGATCTCAGCTTTACGTGACATTTGAGTGTTAATATGAGCAACACTGATTAATGCAGGTCAACCGAACCTTGTGTTTTCAGCTTCTCCATTCAGTGAACACCCAGGCAGCTAAGGCCCAGCAAGCCAAGATGCAGGCCAGTAAGAAGACGTCTAAAGACGGCACAGCAGTGAGCGAGGAGGCCGGATCCACGGCACGGCCGCCCAGTCCCAACACAGCACAGCTACCAGTGAGTAAACCCATGTTCACTGAGTCTTTATGATGCGTCTTCAGGAAAACAACGGACACATTTCATGGTTAGAACAGACTTTATTTATCCAGGAATTAAAAGTATTGTGAGTTAAATTTATAAGAGTTTAATGCACCAAAGTTTTTTAAGCATCATTGTACTAAAAAAGATTAAATCATTACATAACAGGACAATTATCCTTAATTCAGTATAATATGAATTCCTTTAAAACATGAATTGAGTTACCCTGAAATCAGATTAACTGTCATAGCAGAAGTATTTACTTAATATCTTAAAAATACATGAGGTTATATTCAAAACAATTTAGTAACACTGCTCCCATTTGTGTGAAGCAGAAAGTTCAAGCGACTTGTTCCCTTCTCTTCCTGCTTTGACTCTTTAAATCTGCCAGTTAATTCATTCAGTTGTCTGCCCCCTCTTTTATCTGTCGTTTCATCTCTCAACTATGTGACTCTTCTTCCTCCCATGTTTATTGTTTTCCCCCCCAATTGTCATCTTTCCCGGCCCATAATATCCTGCTGTCACCTCCCTGCACGGCTCCACCTGTGTCCGCTCCTCACTCCTCCTCTCTGCTTCTCCTGCCCATCATGCTCCGCCTTCAACTTTAACGCTTTGCTTTTTTTGCTCCTCCCCCCCTTCTTGCTTTCCCTCCCTGTCTTGGCACGCTGCGTCAGACAGTGGCAGAGGAGGAGGCTCTATGTAAAGATGGCAACAAAGAAAACAAGGTAAAGCTGTTTCTGCAGACTGGGAGTCATGACATCCTGTTGTTGGTTTCTTCACTTCACTAAACTTCATGAGCTGATATTTTCTCATTTATATTCAGAATTTCACTGCGTCACATCTGGAAGCGACTCCAGTACGCGTGCAGTGTTTTTCACTGCTGGACACTGAGCAGCTTCACTTTTTAGCGGTTGAATGTTTAATTGCTGGTGTAGTTACTGGACTGGACCCCAGTGGTTTTTGATGTAGGAGCAGCTGAAGTTCTTGCCTTTAAAAGAGAAATTTATTGCTCATGCAGTTTTTTTTCTCCCTTTTCTCTTGATTTCCATATTACTGACAGTATTTTAATGTGAAGTCTTCCTATTTGTGACTAATTTAGGCTTCTCTCTGGTTATGGAAATTAATAATTGGTTTTTAATGGACAATTATTAGATGTTTTTTTTGAGCTGCCATATGAAAATACCTTGTCCGTTTGCAGGGTTTTCTCCAGTGTATTGAGCATTAAAGAGGAGGTAGGCCACTGCACCTGGAATGAGGACCACACATTTTCATTATACATAACCGTAACCTACATCGCAAGCTGTGTATTTAAAGAATGAGGAAATCGTGCTGGGCTTTCCAACTCCACTTAACATTTCATGGGGAAAACTTTTGTGACCTACCTCTTTCTATTTTTTTTTCCTTTCACTGCAGGAAACTGAAGCCTAGTCTTTACCCTCTTAACCTTTTTAAGTGGCCTAAGTTGAGAACTTCTTCTTAACGTCTGAACTTTGTGGACAAACCGGTTTCGCCAGCTGTCTCCTTCTAACCCGACTTCATGTAACAGCTGGCTCACTGTCGTGTTACTGTGTGTCCGCAGCTCAAGTCCGGAGGTGGAGGACGCAGGAGAGGTGGTCAGAGACATCGAGGGAAAGGCCTGAACGCTGCAACAATCCCGACAGCAGTGCCTGCAGGAGCGGCAGGCACAGCCTAAAAACACTCGTTTCTCCTCAGCTCTTTCACAGGGAGGGAAAGTGACTGCGTGGCCCTCTGGTGGTGGCACACAGAGCCTGACCGCACATCTTTCTTTAACATTAATTAATTAAACAATTTTGAATCAGGAGTGAATTATTTTCTCACATGTCAATTTGAAGCTTTACTGGTGTAATAATTACTTGTGCTGAAGATGATACTGAGTTTATTTAGTTTGCAATTTGTAGATTACATTATATAACCTTTTCTATTTTAATATAAGTTTTGGGGGTGTTCATCTTGTTTGTAGTTCATCAGAACTTCTATAGCATTAACCAGGTTTCCCAGCCAGCAGAGGCGTCCGTCACTTTCCCTCCACAATCAGTTTTTTTTTCTGTTGCCCATCTCCTTTTCCTCATTCTAAATCCTCTGGTGTCCACATCCACCTAACTTTTATAATAGCAACTTTTCCCTGATGCCATCAAGGTTAGAGTCCACTTACTGTCACATTGGGGATTTGAGGACGTAGACTGTAGTTGAAAAACAGTATTTTTCTTTTACAAAATTCGTCATCATTGAGACTGGCAGTTTGAAGTCACACTTGGATCTGATTGAACTGAAAGGGAAATTTAAACGTATTAATGTTCTGTGACAAGCAGAACCCGAAGCTAATATAATGTCGGCTTGTCCTCTGGAAATCACCTTCTGAAGGCTGCCATGTAACATCCCCTTGTAGATGAAGAGCAAAACAGTCTCTCATCCATTTGATCTCACACAGCTTAAGTTTAATCCTGTTATAGATAGGACATTTTATCACCGTTATCCCTTCTTTTTTTTCAAGTGTTTTACTAGATTTAAAGCAGCAGAAAGAGAAGAGATCCAAAATAACCCTTTTCCCAAATGTGGTTTTTCACATGTTATCCTGGCAACAAGAGTCAGTTTGCTGGGAAATTCCTAAAAGAAGCACAACTTTCTTCTGCAGTCTGATCAACAAAAACCTGCAAGATGATGCTCTCATCGACTATTTTTACTACTTTCATGCAAAAACAAGAGGTGCTTCACACCTTAAATGTCAAAAGCCAAGTAAGAACATAATTAATTCATAATTAAAATGTTTCTATTGTGACTTTAGCATCTGCACATTTGTACTCCAAAAGACTTGCAAAAAACTGATATTTCTAAGCTTCAGGGCTCAAATACATGTGTCAGATACAGGAAGTCATTTTTTTTCATATGACAAAAAAAAATCTTTTTTGGTACATTCTGTATCAACAATTTACAGATATTTCTATAGGATTCATTTTTTCTCTACAGTAGCGAAGCAGCCAGATAAACCATGACAGAATCTGTTTGGTATTTTTGTTTGATCGTAAGTCGTTACAATTTTTTTTCCCAGTTTTGAGTTTATATTGGGAAGGAAACTGAATAGTGTTACTGGTTGTCCCAGTTTGAGGGGTGTATTTCTATCATAACCACATTATGATTTAATGAAGTTCAGCCTGGTAAATAAACTGCCAGAATATCACGCCCCCCTTTTTCACTTTCGCCTTTTTTTTTTTTTTTTTTTGAAGGGACACCTTTTGTGTGTATGTATGTAAAAAAGAAAAAAAAATGAAAAGAACTGAGGGTAAGAAAAAAAAAAGATGCCATTTAAATTAAGTGCTGCCAGTTTGTGTTGTAAATCCTTTTAAATAAAGATGTTATAGAAAACTGACATGAGCTTAATACTTTTTTTTTTTCATTTAAGGCGTTCGTGATTAGCTCTAACAGGATTGAGCTGAAAGGAGGCCGTTTAAATTTAGCTTTATTTTCCAGATTACATAATTGCTTTGGATGTTTATAAGCCCTCATTGCACAAGAGGCATTTTACATCTTGTACACTGACCCAGTTCATGATACTGCTGGTTGTTTGGGGAAGCTGAGTAGCAGTTTGACAGGAAGTAGGACTGCAAAAAAATGCAGTTTAATTATTTATTAACAAAAATATAAAGACTTACCCTAATGGTCAGACAGGTGAGGGTCCACAGGCACACTGTCGCCCCCTGGAGGCTGCAGGGCTCAGTACAGGTCTGAGGTCAGGCGCACACTCAGCAGGTGGAGTTTGTGACAACAGGGCCAACGATGGAAAGGACCACAGCAGCCACGAAATGTTAGCGACATGCATGTCGAGCACTAAAAACCGCTGTATGTATACGATGACATTTTTTGCATGTTACAAATTGACCTT
>JBBMOC010000018.1:582308-636548 GCA_037975185.1 Centropyge bicolor | reverse complement strand
CTACTAGTATATGGTATATTTTATTACTTTATATTATAGTATTGTATTATTTTATTATTATATTATCTTAATGCACTATACCGTGACCATTAGCATTACCATATCCACTGCTGCTATTACTCTGTACACACTCAGGGATACAGACTCAATTTTCTGTTATCACTACTGCCTAATTTATTGTATTATTGTTATTATTGTGTCTATTCTTATATTTTATATTTTATATTCTACTTTATACTTTGTATTCAAAACAGTGCAATATATGAGGAATGATGGAGATGTCAATTTCCCGGAGGGAACCTCCCAAAGGGATTAATAAAGTACTCTGTCTGTCTGTTTTCACCATTTTTTGAACAGTCAATGAGTTGACCGCAAACTGAAAAAAAAAAACGCTGATGTATACTATGACATTTTTTGGGTGAATTTTTTGCATGTTTCAAATTGACCTTAAAACTACTCAGAACCAGTTAACGTTTCATTCTGAGCATGAAATTGTTGTTTTTGGGGGCGTTTTCACTGTTTTTTGGACAGTCAACCAGTCGACCCAAAACCCGCAAAAAACGCTGACGTATACTATGACATTTTTTTTTTACATTAATCATTTCAAGTTCTTTGTTTGCTAATATCAGAAAGAATACATCTTTAAACCATATACCAATTTTGTTTTTTGGGGACCAAACCAAGGAACACTCAGGCTGAGTAATTGCACTTCAATTACTTATGAACAAAATTAGAAGACTTACAGGGACGGTCAGACAGACAAGAGGTCCAAAACCAGGAAGCACCAACAAGCAAATCCAAAGAGAAGCAGGTGAGAATCTAAAGTCCAAAAATAAGCAAGGTTCAGGAAACACACGGCAAAAAATCCAAAACCATGAGGACCAACACTAAGCTTGGCTGCAATGTTTGACATTAGATACATGGACAAAGTGACAAACAGAGACAGAGGAAAACACAGGGCCAATAAGATAAGATAAGATAAGATAAGATAAGCCTTTATTCGTCCCACAGTGGGGAAATTCACAATATACCTGAAGGGGAGGATCCCAGGTGAGAACCATCAGTAATCCTGAAGGAGGGAAAAGAAAACACAAAGACAGGAAGTGAAGCAACTAAACACACCTGAGGACACAGAAAATAAAACAGGAAATGACTTTAAGCTCATTTGCTCATATAAAGAACACGTCATTAAACCATATATCAAACTTGTTCTAACTCTGTGCATTCATTCCCCACAATTGACTCATATCTAAAGTGATCTGTTCTTGTTAAAGTTCAGCCTCACATATGGCAGAGTATTGGTTGACAGTTGAGTGGATAATCACTAACAGGAGGAAGAAATGAAATTGCTTTTACAACAACACTCACACAAACAACTTTTTTTTTTCTTTTTTAATGGCTCTGGGACATTTTGCATGGCAGCCCACGAATGACGCAGAGGGCTTTCAATCAAATTTGTTCAATAGTTCAGAAAGAGTCAGCCTTCCAGTCATAATTGTTTTCAGACACCCCAGGCCTTAATATGGTAGTCTGTAACAACTGATTGCTTTGGTAGCATTTCAATCAGAGCCTCCCTCTGTGAACCTGTCAACTCATTTTCACAGGTGGCGTTCGCCCAGATGGTATAAAAATGGAAATAAGAGCGGCCTCTGATGCAGAACCCGGGATCAATGAATGGCTCGATGAATGTAGGTGGAGGCGCTTCAAGGTTGCACTCTAACAGTTTATGAAAGTATTAAAAACAACCTCTTGCACCGCGTCTCAGTGTTTATTCCTTTTCCCCCTTTGCGTATTCATCCTTTCTAAAAACTCGTCTCCCCTGATAGAATCACGCCGACAGCAGTTATTCACCATGCCTCCCTCTGATTTTATTGGCTTACACGCCTGGCGCTGCATTCGCCTCATCTCCAAGTCTGCAGGACCGAACAGACTCGCTGACGAAATGTGTAAAGTCATTGTTTCATCTTGAGCGTGACATGGAATTGCTTTGTTGTTTCTTCACTGGAGATTCTGAGGGCAAAGATGTGCTTAATGCTCTTCTTTCAGACAGAAGACATGAAAAGACTTCCAAGTTCAAAGCTTCAAATCTTCATCCTAATTGTTGTAAATAACAATGTTTCTGTTTGAAACAAATCCAAATAAAACTTGAAATACAGTCATTGAAATACTATTGAAACAATGGCGATATGTCACATATATTTCATCTATTTCACATTTAAATTTTGGCCTATAAATCACCAATTTGCTGCTGACTAAGAGGCATTCGCTGCTTCCTTATGAATATGGTAATAAGGTGACAAACAAAACAACTACTCCGCTGCTGTTATCATGTTTTACAAAAATAGTTTGACATTTTTTGGAAATTTGCCTGTTCACTTTCTTCCAAGACTCCGCCGTCAAGGTGTGCCGTGCATTCAGGTAAAAATGAACCTGTCCATTCTCGCCCACACTCCATATGCCGGCTCGATAGAATGGATTTCTGCCCGGCGCTAGGGCCAAGACATTGTTTATTTATCTCTGACTTCAACATGGCGGCAGGCTGGAGGCTTCTGGCTGGGTGACAGCAAAGAAGAGCTCACGCCATTATTCATGAAAAAGCCAAAGCCACGGCCTGCAGAGAGAGGACGGTGGATACAACACATTTAGCCGGAGATGAACAGAATTTCTAAACAGTTCTTTGTGACATCAAACTTTAAAAATCCATAACAAGCAAAGTAATTTTAATATTCATTTTCAATTAATCATAATATAATGTTTGACTTATTTGGGTGAAATTGAACCTGGCAGATCCAAGTTGCACTCGCACACACATACATTAGCAGGTGCATGTTAACAAAGGTATGTTCACAACAGATTTTGATGCCTGTGACCTAGAAGATGATCAGAACCATGAATCAAGTGCTGAGATGAAATAAAACGGTGATTGTAGCCTTGACCAGACACTCTGTTTTCATAAGAGGTCACAAGACTAAAATGTTGTAAACAAGTTATACATTTATCATTTCAAGTTTTTCTATGTCCTATCACAATGTGAAAAGTAACTGATAGCTGTCAGATAAATACAGTTGAGTAAAAAGTGCAATATTCTAATACTTTATATATAAAAAGTCAAATTATATATATTGATATAAACACTAATTCAAAAGATCTTGCACAACCCATCAAATGTGTGCCACATATAATCAATTTTTTCCCAAAAAACATATAACCATATAGTCATAAACACTGGTTTATATGTTTCATTTTTAAACAATACAAATACATTGAAGCATATAAAGACGCTGAACATTAATAAAGATAATGAGCAGTGTCAGACAGAGTTTATAGTTAATAACAAGAACTCCATCATACTTCATCACTGAATAAGGACAGAAAGCAGAAGTGACACTTTGTGTCTGATTTACTCACCGTTAAATGTCAGTAATTGTGGAAAGTTGATGGGAATTAAAGCCCATTAAATTGCTTTTAGCGCATGACTAAAAGAGCTTTTCATTGTATTTTGACACACGCCCGTTCTGGAGAAAGAGAGGCCGACTCCTTTAATTAGTCCAGGCAGAGTGTTTTTGTGCTCAACTGGTGGCTTTTTGTACAAGAATGAATCCAATCAGTTATGAACCAACTGGCAACGTTCTGTGCCGACCTGAATACTTAAAAAACTCTGTCAAAAGAACAAGGTGCCACATTCCATATGAAAAAACTACTCATTCTGGTTTGTGTGTTTGCACAAATTAAGTGAACAAATAAACTTCTTACCGATATTTTTGCCAGGAAATTACCAATGGAACTGGAACAGACTTTCATCATTACAAAAACATACTCATCCCCTTTAAGCGTCTGCTCCTGGTGGTCATTAATGGAGCTGCAACATGAGGCACTTCCAAACAATGAACAATTAAATATCCCTCAATTCTCTGCAGATATATGAAGCAAATGCTTTTGTCTCGAAGCTAATTATCCCTGTAAACTGTGCCTCAATGATCCTTGCCTTTTATTAAGTGAATATTGAGTGGTATGGACTTTACATTGATCACTGTACCTTCAGTATCATCATATTGTGCCTGTTTGTAGATTATGACATCACAGTTTCATTGCCTTGATATTATAAAAACAGGCTGCAGAAGGAAAAAAAGCTGGTGTCACTGTTGCTGTGCTTGGCGACACGACCTCTGATGTCGCCCCCGTCCTGCCTTCACAGTTAAAATTCAGAGTGGAGAGAGTTCATCCAATATTCATGTTCAGTTGTTCTCCTCTGGTCATTCCCTGCGGACCACAACGCTCTGGAGAGACTGAACAGATCTACAGCCTTTCTCTTTCCCTCCAATCCTGCTACTATATTTATCTCCTCCTGAATTCTTTGGTAATTCATTGTTGAACGCCTGTTTTCATATTTCATAATTTTCTGAAACATGTACTATGAGCTGGTGTCTTCAATTTCAGCCTTTCTTCCTTAAGCGTTGACATTATTTTGTCTGTACACAGTCTCTAACCTCACTAAGCATTCATATACCGACACAGGTTGTTTGAGAGGGCGCATTAGTTTCCTGTCCCCTATGATAATCCAGGGATTTGAACAGTCACTCACATCGACAAAGTCACTCAGCCTGGTATTGATCTTGCATCATGTGCTCAGTGCCATTGTGATGCAAGACCAAGTTTTAGGGACCTCAGAAACTATTTCTACATTCTTATTATTTTCCAAAGCTCACTTATTTCCAAACTTTTTTGCTTGTGACCCCTGATAAAAACACAATGTCTAGTTAGGGATACTATCACAGTTTTATCTCATATCCATGCTTCCTTCATTGTTCTGATTATGAAACTTCCAACCCAGTGCTGACACAGACAGCTTCATGATACAGGTTATCCAAAATCTCTCCTTTTGGTGAAGCAAAGACAGACAAACTTCTTCTCACCTTAGACAAACTCTGAAACAATGAACTTCAATACAACACATGACATGTTTACAATAATATTCTCAGTAAGTAATTGAAGCACTAGACTTGGGTTTTATATAAGCAATACTAATGTCCTGTAGTGAATGTAAATCACAAAATAGGGCAGCAGGCAGAGGAACAATCTCTTACACAAAGTAAAAGATTAAAACTTAAATGTCTCCAATGCAATGAATCTTTTATTGGCCAGAAATATTAGTAAAACAATATATGAGTGTTTCACTGATCTGAAAAGTCAGTGAAACACTTGAGACATTTGCACACATGAGCTGCTTGAGATACTGACAAAAAAGAAAAGTTTTTCCAATGTTAGATTGATTCTCAGACATTATAGCATAGACAAGACTTATTGATCTAAAGTAGCCAACAAGATGAGGCTGGTTTATTCTGCATTCATTACATGCTGGCAAAATGGGAAAATGAAGTTGTTGCAGAAATACACCAGACGAAAGGAAATTTATTTTTTATTGTGTTAATCTCTGTATTTGTAGCACTTTGCTAATAACCACTTTGGCACTAGTTTGTCATTTCATAAAATAACTGATTGGATCATCTACCAAAAGCCACTGGTTGAACACACACCGCTCAGACTAATTAAAGTAGCGGCCTCTCATCCAGAACAAGCTCGGGCCAAAATAAACTGTAGAGTCAGACACTCCTCATATCTGAGTTGTAATTACAACCAGGGGACAGATGAGAATTTGTTTTTTCCCCAATCAGAATAACTTGAATTTATGACGAGAGTGAATTTCATTTTAACGAGCACCAGAAGGCAAAGCGGCGCGGCTAAGACCAGCTCCCGTGTTTGTCTTTATCAGCGAGCCTCAGTCCATTGATATTTACAGTCACTTGACTCCATCAATCGAGGTTTGACTCGGCCAACGCAACGATTTTTGGCTCCTCGCAAAACCGCTCGCAATAAGCGTTTGTATGACAAACACGACAATCTGTCGGAGGAGAGCAACAGGAATGGAAGCGGAGCGAGCCAACTGTGGTATCTTCTGTACAGAGAGGAGGAACAAACAGACTGGCACACAGATGGAGAGAAAGAGGCTGGCAGCAAAACAGGCAGAAGGAAAAGTGTATTGATTGAAAACATGGGTGGGCGAAGGGAGACAATGAGATGGAGAATGAGTTACACTCAAAAACACTCGCAAAGCACAATGTGATAGTGAAAAGAAGTTACATGTGCATGATGGAGAATGACTGATGTGAGGTCATGATAGTAAATCCATGGCTGAAAACACAAGATGAGAAGTAATATACTTTAATAAAGGACGAGCCAATTTGTAAAAACATGCATCTCACTAGGTCAACTGTCACTGAGACTGAGACTGAGACTAGATCATCAATATCAAATTCATGTCAAGACTGGGTCAAGGACATTTCAACAGGACTTTAATCTGCTGTAAAAAACCATTAGATGTTTCCATAGAGATACAGTTCGGTATCAGTGGAGTTTTCCTACTGGTCAACTATAGAACTACAACAAGATATCACTGCGGCGCAAAACTGTCCGATAATAAAAGACACAACTATAAAATTATTATTCATCTCCAGTGAACAACAAGATTATAATTGGTTGTAATTTTTGTTATTTTTATATGTCTAACATCAGCCTAGTCCAAAGTGGCCTGGTCACTGGGTTGAGGGGAAAACATGCTAATGCACAATAGCAGGAAATTAAAAACATTCTAGTGTTGGGTAAGGAAACTTTTTTTTTTTGGAACGAATGGGCACCACTTGGAGTCCAAATATGCACAATATTACAGACCAACTTCCTGGTTCAACTTTGACCCTTTGCACTTCCTGTATGATAATTGACAAATGATAGGACATGAATACCAAAAAAAAAAATCCTACAAATTATAACAATTAAACTGCTTTTATTCATGCTGAAAATGTTTCTCATTTTGCCTTTGAAAAACACGTGAAAGACAAAGAATGAATTTCTACATCTCGACTTTATTACAGTTACGTTCAGGGCCATTTCTAGCTTTGTGGGAGCCCTATGATACTGTTTGGGGGCCCCTAGTTTGTCACACTATGATGGAGAAATTAGTAACCCTTTAGATGGTCCAATAAGATGCCACAACTACAACAACAACTTCACTCCCTCCCTGCTAGGATCTGAACAACCGGCTCTGGGCTCAGTCGGTCAGTCAGTCAGTCCCATGGCAGGACAGCACAGTCCATTCACATGTCACAAGTTCATTTTATTTTAGACAACTTTCATGAAGCAAACACTAAAGCTGGGTTGATGACGAACAAATTCTCGTCGGCTAACTAACATTTTTCAGAGGTTAGCCGAGCTTACTAGCTAGCAGGACAAATAAACAAACTTGAACATCACGAACTAATTCCTTACCTCTATCTTTTGTACGTTTTTCTTCCTCCGTTTTCTTCTTCTTTTGTTTTTCTGCTCCACCAGGATAATTTCTTTTGGACGCCATTACGGTGTTCGCCTTGTTTAATGTGCTCACCAACGGGAGTAATGGGTTGCTGTCAATCATTCCCATCGTACCTGTCGGCGGCCCGTACGTCACTCATTGGGTGACAGTGCAGTCCAACGATTATGACGTAATTACGCCACAAAAACACCAGCCACGGCTGATCGTTGCGTTTTATTCTATTCATATCCTACATTTATTTTTTAAGCATGTAAAGGATATAATAAACAGATGAGATACAAATAAAGACAGGTCATTTTAATTCTCCTCACGTGCAGCTTTGGGGCCCCCTGGTGGCTTGGAGGACACTTGCATTTCTATAGTCCGCATACAGCAAGAAACGGCTCTGGTTGTGTTTCACGGATCTTTGTCCGGCATCTTCCCTCCATAAACATAGAGACATCAGTGTCGACATAAAGATTTCTCCTTTGTCCTTAAACAGAAAGAAACTTTTGACAAATGTGGTTTTTGTCAGATCACAGCAATAGGAGGATTATGTTTTTAAATCTCAGAGAAATATTTCCTTTAATGTGAAGCTGATGCTGTCTATAAAGCTCAGTTTGCTGATTCGAGAGGACGGTCAGTGAAAAGGATGAAGGCTGGTGAATGGAGCTCAATGGAGTCACATTCACACATGGAGTCTCAGTCAAGGACGGAGACTTTCACAGAGAAGGATTTCACATGCGTTTATTCACTTAAGCTCTCGACACTTTAAGCAGATTTATTGTGAAATCGTGTCGCCTGGACTTAGAGAGCCGCTAACCTGAGATGAATTTCATTAGTTTGGATTTTACTCACTGGCCCATTATACTCGGAAATCCTGTTTTAGAAGCTTTTCCAGCCGGAGATGAATTAAATTTTGATGGAAATTTTAAAGTTTTAACACAAAATATCAGCAGTTTTCAAATGAACCCAAACTTTCCAAAGAAGCTCCAGGACATAGACTTTTCCTTTTTGCCTCTGCAGAGATACAATGTGGAGCTTATATAAAGTTAAATAATGAAAAGACGACTTAATGACAGATCAAATCATATTAATCAGCCTGTGCAGCTTTGAAATGATTCAATAAATCATAAGTACATTACACATGATTTCTTTACCTTATCTGTCTCTATAAGACACTGTGCGACAGCCTTGTTTTATTCTTTATGAGCCTAAAAGACACGGCTTGTTGGACTTTAAATATTACATGCTGCTCAGAGCTCTTGGCTTGACGGGTTGACAGCTCACACTGATGTCTCTGTCACTGTCCTCATGAAGACCCCTGGGCTGGTTTGTGTCCGCTGTGCATGAAGGCACAGATGTAGTCGGTTATTTGAGGTCCAGATTCCTGACAACGCCGGTCTCCAGTCTTGATATTGACGAGTTAAATGTCTGATGTTCTCAACACACTTGCCAGGTTGATAATCAAGGAAGTGTTCTGTCACTGGAACAACACGGTTTCTACATTTGCAACCATTTATAACTGTGGCATTTGAAATGAGGTTCAGACATTTTGAATCAGGCAAAGAGATTCGAGATTAATGAGCTAAACAGAGATAAATATATTTTTCCCCTTTCAGCACTTTTGGGTGTCAACCAAAAATGCGTAATTGGAGTGTATTAACAACCCTGGATCTAAAAAAGTTGGGACCCTGAGTAAAACATAAATAAAACATAAAATGATCATTTGTTGATCCTTTTTGACCTTTACTCAATTTCAAACAACAAAGACAATATATTTAATGTTTGGCCATCAGCTTCATTGATTTTCATAAATATCTGCTGATTCTGAATTTGATGGCAGCAACATGTTTCCAACTATTTGGGACAGGAGCAACAAAAGTTGTTTGGAGTCAGGGTTGTTGTATATACTCCTAATGTAAGACTTGATTAAAAGTTAATGTGGTCACAACCCTCATTTTTACACTTGTACATTTTTGACCTCACATGTGTAAAACTAAGCTTTTTTTCCACTGACTGTACAAAGTTGAATCTTGTGTCACTCAGGTCTCCGTTGCCCAGCAGGTGTCATTGTTGTGTAAGGATTTATTGAAATGCAGCAGCAGCAGCCGGTCACAGGTACCTGGCATGTTTCCATGGAACAGTATTATCTCCAGGAAAAGCTGATACTGTAAAGGCTACTGGATATAGAATTTTGGAACTCTGTGTGTGTGTGTGTGTGCTGTTTCCACGACAGTTGGCAGAGAAGGAGAGAAGCACGGATAAAAAAGAAAGAAGGACCAAAAGGGAAGTTGTCTGTTGTATTTATGGTGCTTCATTAGGTGAAGGAGGCTCCGACTGTTGGCCCCAGTTCTCCCTGATTCAGCTGTTATTGTCCCTGCTGGCTGCTCCCTCTCTCTCTCTCTGTCTCTCACTCTCTCTCTCTCTCTCTCCCCCTCCCTCTCTCTCTCTCTCTCTCCACCTCCCTCCCTCTCTCTCTTTCTCTCTCTCTCTCCCTCCCTCTCTCTCTGCCTCCTTCTCTCTCTCTCTCTCTCTCTCTCTCTCTCCACAGACAGACAGGACCAAACAGAGCTCGACTCACCAGCCAAGATGCGACTCTCCATCCGTCTCTCTTTGTGCCCAAGTCAACGTCTGAATCTTTAACTCTCTCTCTCTCTTGTGTTCCTGCATCTGTCAACTTGTTTGTCTCTTCTTTCTCCCAGATGTCAAAAGTTCTGTGTTGTTCTCAGATTTCATTGTCAGCTCTCTTCCAGGATCACTGAACTTCAGAATACATCCTTCAGTGTCAACTGAACCAAGTGACTTTTAAAATCTTAAATATGGAAGTAAAAAGAATCATATGACCAATTAAAGCAAACAACTCCACCAAATGTTTAAGTAAAAACCTTCAATAATCTCAGGAGAGACTGGACTCTCCTTTCAAACCACAGCCCCAATCACACTTTCATGACAAGCTTTGACATAATCACTGAGGAAGAACTATGCAAAACTGTCTCCTCTGTGAAACCATCTACCTGCTCGACCCTGTTCCAGCTGACCTTTTCAAGAGCACTTCTGATATCTGGCTTAAATACACTCCTCATTATAAAATCCTCCCTGGTATCAGCCATTTTTCCAAAACCCTTTAAGTAAAACCTTAACTCAACAAAGCTCAGTGAGAGCCTCAAATCTACCTTTCCTGAGTCTGGTTTTAGAGAAAGAGGCGTTTAAACAATTAAACAAGCACTTTTCTGATAATGGTATTGAAAAACTCCTGCCTTCAGAATCAAGAGATTAAATACTAATATTGGAAACACTGTTCTCCTTGACTGTTGCACACTGAGCACTAATGATAATGATTTTACCTTGGTGCCATTTTGGATTTCAATTCATTGACCAAAACTGCTTTTCGTTATTTGCACGATACAGCTAATGTCAAACCTCTACTGCGCCTGCAAAAATGAAAATGCTTTTGTTTCATGCATTAACTCATCAACATGTTAGAATCTTGTATAAAAAGCATCAGGTGTGATTTCATTCATACTTGCAGAGAGCCTTTCTGCCAAGATGTTGACGGCAGACAAATTCCTGCTGCGAGTGAATCCGCATCAAGGACGAGTGGAAATCGTTCTCTTGGCTGAAATTTACACTTCATTCACTCATAAAAAAGACAGAAATCGGAGACTAAATGACTTGTAGAGACGAGCGTGTCGTGTGTACGCTGGCAGCTGTGGAGGTTTGCCTCTGCATTAACATTATTGATGTGTGCTCAGTTTTATAATGGCAGATATTTTCACTCAGACTTTGTTAAATCCTGGTGTCTTTGACTCGGCTCCAGCAGCTAATTACAGAGCGCAGCCTTTCGACTTTGAGATTTTCCCAGCGCTTGATATGCTTTAAGCACAAAAGATCAATCACGACAGTTAGAACAACCAATACAAACACAATGAGTACGGAGTTGATTTTACTTTCTTCTACCTTCACATGTCCTTGAGCGAGGTAATTTTTGATACTGCCTTAAAATGCTGCAATAAGTTGCTGTAAAAGAGAGTTTGCTCCAGCTAGAGGTGTGCGATACTGCAAGATTTGGTATCAATCTGATACCAAGTAAATACAGGGCCAGTATCGCCTATACCGATACCAATACCGATACTTTTAATATTTAAGGTTGATGTACCATCGCACTGCTGACCCTTAGGTGTTTTTGTGGTTTTTCCTTGGGATTATTTTATTAAAACCATGGACAGAATTTGGGCAAAGTTTAAAGGCAACTGCAAAATATTTTATTATCAAAAACAGAAGCAATAGAACAGTAAGTAAAAAAAAATTCCCCCAAACATTGTTATGTGTGCATTTTTTTCTTTAAAAAAACAAAGTGAAAAAAATTATTATATCAGAGCAAATCTTCTTCTTCTTCAAATCTTTTTAGAGGTAGAGTGTTCAGAAACTACAATACAAATATAAAATTTAATTTCCCCCCTTCAGTGCACTTCTTTTCTGGATTTTTCTCAATTAAAAAAGTGTACAAAACTATCACACCACAACAAATGTTATAAAAAAATTCTGCTTTAGTGTGTGTGTGTGTGAGAGAGAGCGAGAGAGCTGAGTGGCCTGCTGCCGCTGAGTTATGTGAGACAGAAGAAGCGGCAAGTCCAGCGACCTGGCTGTCGCCTCTTTGACGAGACGCACAACAACATACAAGAGCGACATTACTGACATTAAAGTATCGATCTCATCACGCTAGTATCGATCCGATAACGATACCAACTTGGTATCGATACTATCGATATTTGGATCGATCCGCCCACCTCTAGCTCCAGCTACATTCGACCCGTCACTGTGCCCTCGTCAGTCTTTTCCTCCTTTCCTCGTCTGTTCTGAACTTATTTCCTTGCTCACTCACCCAAAATATTAACTGACGAAAACTTTAACTAAATTTATTTCCACATTTTCCGTCTCGTTCCACAGCTGTTTCATCCAGTTGTTTCGCGAAGATAATGCACAATAATCTGCATCACTTCAATTAAGAGTCAGTCACTGCAAATGTTTTGTAGCAACAGTTCATAATTTAGCCGCTTTCTCTTCGATGGAGACGAGGGTGGAGGAGCAGCGGGCCGACATACGGAGCTCCTGCTGTTTGTCCTCAGCACACGCAGCTCATGGGGGTAGAGCGACCGGCTCTCGCTAATGCCTCCAAGATGGCGCCAGGTGTCTGTCGAGGGCTGGCGGCGCCGATGCTTCATGCGTCCGAGCAAGTGTTTGTCCAACAGTCTCTGGACAAAGACTGTGGAGTTGCAGCAAATGCTCGAGCATATGGAGGCTCCTCCGGTCCAGCTTCTCTGGCGAGGCGGGGGCTCGGGAGGCGGAGGGCGCCAGTCAGAAGGTCGGTGGTTCCATCCATCAGGTCTGCGGGCAAATCATGATTTTTCTCCTGACATGAATGTGTGAATCATCATTGTCGGTGAAAGAGCTGTACTGTTCCTGATGAGCAGGTTGACACTTCCTCTGTCATCACTGTATGAATGTGTGTACATGAGTGTTGACAAGTGTTTTGACCAGTGGGTGACTGAGAAAAGTGCTTCATGAATGCAGTCCATTTGCCATTTACAGCAGCATAATGCGCTGAGGTCTGTCTCATTCACCTGCTTGAATTCACTGGATAAAAGCTTGATGTATAAACGTATGTTGCTGAGATCTTACTTGATTTGCAGGAAGCCTTTGACACAGCGAATCATTCTGTCTTTACCAAACAGGAAGTCGTCAAGTCGGAGATGTCGAAGGGGCCTTATCAGAACTTAGTGATATTACATATGGAGAATCTCATGTGATAAACTCAAAGTGTTTATCAGGCATGTCTCATATTTAATAGTATTGGATCAGTCAGTCATCTGTGAATCTGCTGAAATATGATCAAAGTGTGCTTGAAAACTTTTCTGCAGAACAAGGCTTTTTGACTTTCTAACAAACTTCGATGTCATCATTAATAGAGTGTCATGTCTATTATGCCTCTTCTGCCTGGTGTGTTGGTGTGACAACTACATTAAGAGCAAACTGCAGGTGATGCAAAATAATATTATTCAGTATAGCTGCTAAACGCATCCCCTTGAACTCACGTTGGCAGTGATGAATTATTAATGTGTCTGCTTCACAATACTTGTGTTCAGAGGTAATGATGGCAAATATCCAGCGCAGCTATAATATCAGGGCCAGAGTGCATTTCTCTAAAGTGTCTCCAGTAAATAATTAACGTTATATAAACTTTTTTTTCACGCTGATAAATGTTGTGGAACAGACTTCCTCTACACACACATGGTGTTGAGGATGAGAGCAGCTTATAGAAATCAGGTCAGAGCTTTTTTTTCATTATTCAACAGGGTCACAGATTTATAATGAATTCTATTATTCTAATGAAATAAGTTAACTTTTTTTTACTCGTTTGTGTTTGTATCTGTTAACATCTTGGAAAAAAGTGCACTTTAACATGTTATATATTTACTATGTTAAGTCATTTTCCTTGTGTCTGCAAACCATAAATAAATCATATCACATAATGTGTTCTCGATGCCACCGAGAGCGTCTTAATTATGACTTTTCTTTTTCCTTCAGGTGATGCAGACCTGATGTTTCTAATCAGAGGGGACGGCTAACAGCTGCACTAAGTCTCATTAGCTCATCGTCATCTGGACCATGTGGATATGCTCCGAAATGAAATCCTCTGGCTCGTTGTGCGAGTGTTCAAATCGGATTTTCCCCTGCTTCAAATGACATTAGGTGACTCTCGCGTCGTGAGTTGATGATCACATTTTGCAGCTCGTGGCAGTTTCGCCGAGCGTGGAGGAGAATGAAATGGAATCGGTGTTGAAAGAGTTTCTGATTTCAGTCAAACCGACGCCACATTAACGTGTGAGCTCACGCTCTCCTGCTCGCAGGACTTTGCTAAAGGACGCTCTTGAGGTTAATGAAAACAGGAACAGCTGAACGTGATGTCTCTTTGTGTAACACAGTGGCTGCATGTCGCTGTTGTGCATTGCATGTGTTGCTTGTGCTTTTTGTCTTTGAAAATACTTTGGCGATCTGGTTGCCGGCGTGTTTTTGACGCAGGTAGAATCATCTTCACGACCTGTGTGATGTTTGAAATTTAAAGCAAAGCAAAATGTGAAATATGACGTGTAATTGTAAGTGTCACAGTCGATCTAATTCATATATACCAACAAGGATGCCCTACATGTTGGAAAGACTCCTCAGTGTCCTGCAGCACCGTCCAACAGACTCATAAACTACAGCCCCCAGAAGACCATAAAGTCCAATCCACACCTTTCTAAAGCTGTTTAATATGAATCCTGCCTTCATGAAGGTTGTTTATCTTTAGCCGGAGTCAGATTCTCTTTATAACTGGTGATATAATTATTTTAAAAAAGTCCTTAAAAGTGACATAGAGGAGAGCTGTAAGAGCAGCACTTAGTTAATTCTCACTCCTTTCATTGGTCGGTGATATTGATCTGTTTTGATCTCTGCCTTAAGTAAATGTCAATCCAGTCCAGAGCAGGACAGAGGAGCAGACCTGCGCTCGGTCAGAGGAGACCTCATTACAGGTGTGTGTGTGTGTGTGTGTGTGTGTGTGTGTGTGTGTGTGTGTGTGTGTGTGCGTGTGTGGGCGGAAAGCTTGTAGATACATTCAGTGTCATCCAAAGGACAACTGCTGTTTATAACCAACAGATTAGAGACGTGTAGCTCTCAGTCAGTTTGCCAAGAAATGCAGTTCATCACATTTCCTACAAAGTTCTGAATATTTAAATAGTGTTCGGCCTTTCTGAAGGTCGTCCACTACTTATTTAAGAAACAAACTTTACTATCACTTTCAGAGGATGCATTATGAGCGGATTGAAGTGAAAACGAACTTTAGTTTTCAGAGTTAACCTCTAATGAAAACTTGTAAATAAGTGGTTAATATTTCAGTGAATAGTTTTAACCAAACAATTAATTGTATTTAAGTCTAATTCAGTCATGATTATTTCCTCCTATTTGCAGCTGTTTGACGCTTAATCAATCAGCCGCCTGACTGCTGCATAAATCACCTGTGACCGACTGAACTGCCGTGTCTGACCAGCACAAGAGTTATTACACAGGTATTGTATCAGTGTAAATATGAATGAGTGGATAAAAGCCCCCAGTAAATTGCACATGCATTCTTTTCTGTGACGTGCGGAAACTGCTGACTGGGAAAAAGCTCTTCAGGAGTCATTAATAATCGCACTAATACGCGCAGTCGACTCTGCTGACGGCGGCGAACGCCCGCTGCACTTTGTCTACTGTTGATTCCACATTAATAAATAAACTCATTTGGGAGGCGAGATCTGGTCCCTGAGATTCTTTCACCACTTAAACTATTAGATGAATAAGGCAGGAGCTGTTTGTGAGCCAGAAGTGCTGCGTCGTTGCCTGCGAGAAGTTTCACACCTTCAAGACCTGCAACATGATGAGGGATAGAAATCCGGACGTTCAGGGAGTCAGTGAGTGACAGGAACTAGATTCAATCCTCCATCACACGGATGGATCATAAGACTCTTATTGCATGGTGTCATTTAAGCCTGAACAACACATGGACGTAGCTTCTTTGCTGATGTTTGCATGTGTGGATGACTTTCAATGACTGCAACCAAAGTTGTTTAATTAATTTCAACTCAAGTGTCACTGCGTTAATTGTTTATTGGGCTGTGAGTGAAACGGTGTTAGACGGCCCCTAAGCACTCGGGCCCCTGGGACTGTTACTGTCAGGCCCAATTGTTTATCCATTCATGAGTGATTGTGTTGAGAATGGCTCTCTGTTCTGTCCACTATTAGATCGATACAACACAACACAAATCACATTAACTAACAAGATATTACATGACACAAAACACCACACAGTGCAATTAGCAAGTACTTAAAAACCACTGACTCTATAAGTAATAGTGTAGAGCAGTAGAGGTAGACTTGATGGTCCAAAACTATTTCAACTTTTAACCCAACTTATTTTGCAGAAAACTTGAATATGGGTCAAGCTGTATATTTCACGCCGACCAGCTCTGTATTTGGGTAAACTGTTTCTGAATATTAGACCTGCAGAGGTATCTGTCCAACATGAATAACTTCATGACAAATGTTGTCTTAGTATTCTTTAGCTCCATCTATGAGAGGGTCACATATCACTGTTTTCTCTCCACATGTGCAAAATGACAAGTTTGATGCCCGGGACTCTGGACAGTGTCTGAGGATGGAGGAGGGACTCTGCCTCCTGCCTGGACTACAGGCCTCACCCAGGGGCCCGGGGAACCTCTCAGACCCTGTGGGCCTCAGAGAACTACCTGATGCCTGCCTCGACAAAACAGTTTGCTTGTTGTGCTTCACTGACGCCTTCGGGGGGCCTGAAGGCATTTAACACTTCAGGCATCTGCATCGTCTCCAGCCTTCACATTTTATCAGTCGGGATGAGGAGCCTTTAGTTAACACTGGGGACAAGTGTGTGTTTCTTGGGCTTGTTCAGTGTAAGATGATGCTCAGGTTTGCCTCTGGGTTCAATATAATACACACAGTATCGTCCTTCTTCTTCTCTTCTTCGCTGCATTCTGCTGACTCTGTCTGATGGATCCTCTGTCTTTGTAAACAACTATTTAGATCAGTAAAGCTCTGTCATTGTACGTCGACACCTAATCAGATATCTGTACTTGATGCTTCTGCACCGAAGATGCTACTTATCATAAACAGTAGTTCCTATAAGACAGGAGGTTGTTCGCAGCCGTTCGAAGCTTCTCAGTCTCCACAGCTCTTGTAAAAACAGAGCTCGGAGGCTGGTTAACTCCATAGTTGGGGTAAATGTTAAACTCTTATTTTGTCAAGCTTATCTTTTATTAATGTCAGCTAATTTACTCATGTGCTCGTTATGTTGACTCATTAAATGTTAAAAAGCAAAAAGAAAGCGGTGAATAAAACATGTCGTAGTAGTTCATTAAATGAAGCTTTGGGGGGAAGTTCAATAAAGAGGATCTCTGCCTTTATTCCTCTGCTCTTCTGCGACTCTGTGATTGTTGATCTTGATCTTTCTGCTTGTGTTCCTCGAGCCAGTCGAGTCCCTGGTTGCCGTCTTTCAGATCTACTATTGTAGAACCCACCTCTCGCCCGTCACCTCCTTGACCTCCGTGATGTCCTGGGAGACTCGACTGAAAGTTTCCATCCACTATCTGCTGGCTCGACTTCCAGCAGCAGCATCTGACCCACATCAGTGTTTTCCATTCTGTGTCTGTATCATCAGGGCACCATCGTTACATTGGCATGGAAATTAAAGTAAATGGACCATGGTGAATCTGGACAGACATGGATGTAAACTGCAACTTTTAATCTTCAAATTATCTGAAATTATGGAGAATGGTTCATCACAAAGAGACAAATGTTTGGTTCAGGATCCCACTAAAGAGGCCTTACAGTGAAAAGTTTCACAGTGCATCTCAATGTCTTTTTTCAATTTCACTTCTTCAATCCATCTCCAAAAGCCGTCTCTAATTTAACCGTCTTTCTCACTAACACTTCAACAGAAGATCCAGAAGCTGATGGTTGCAGCGTTGTCCTGATTCACCCTTCGCTGGATTTAAGTCTTTGTCAGCTCCTGTTTATTGCTTTGACAACATCTGAAAGAAAAGCAAAGCCTCAAAATTGTTTTAAAAGAAATTATACTAAATTATACCTTTCTCCTGTATTTAGAGGGCGATGCTTTTCTCCAGCATTGACTGGATGCTTCAAAAAGAGTTAATCCAAACACACAGCCTTTTCATCCCCAGTTCTCTGACAACTCTATCGATCTTCTGTCTGCGTTTAATTAAGATAACAAACAATGAAAACAGCTCAGCAATTAGTCCCTCAATTAAACTTTTCTATAAATGTATTTGTGCAGATTGTTGGTGTCGGGATACTTAACTGATTGAACAAGTGGCGGAAAATTGGTACAGGTTTTGAAACTAATTATTAGGATACGAAAAGACAAGAAACATGAAATGTCACAGTGAGTAATAAGAAGAATCAACTTAATTGAAATGCAAATATCTTCCTATAAACTTTTGCCAGGTTTTGGGTTTGTTCGGTCGACTCAGTTTAACATTTACTTTTCAGCTGTTCAACCTTTTTAAATTAATCATTAATATATTAAAAGGGTTACAAATTTCAAATGTGTTTGGCAACAGTATTAAACGTCTGGACGACAATATTGAATTCAATCTTGTGCAGATGTGCAGTATCCAAGTGCAAGAGAAACTCAGACACTCATAATGACAGTTCTGTAGAATCTATTCAAGGCCCCATCAGGATAGTTTCTAACAACATTGTTGATCCCACCAAAGTAACATCAGGTCAAGAATTTGTCTTATGATTGAATAATTAATGATACTCCCATCAACCTCAGTTGTACTGTACTTAGTGCTAATTGAGAAATATTATCATGCTAATATTCTAAACTAACATAGTTAGTGGGAGAAACATTATACCAGCTTGATATGAGCACATTAGCTGATGATGCCTGCATTTACATCAAAGCACAACTGTGTTTAAGACCAACCTCCCAGAGCTGCTGAACTGGCTGCAGACCTATGATTAAAATATGATTAAAACAGGACTAAAAGATGCTTGTACCAAAAGACCAGAGGCCTTTAAATGAGACTGTTTAATGGTCATCGAGTGACCTGTGGCTCTTTTCAAACTTTCCACATCACAAAAGAAGAGTCATTAATTTGGTTTGTCCATGGGTGTTGTTGCTATTGCACATCAAAATCAAAGATTAACCAGTTTAAGTTGTTTAATAAAATACCTTTCCTGTCTGATCTGCTAATTTAAGAGGTGTAAAATCAAAGGGAATCAGATTAAAGTCAATCCTCTGCAGCACATTAGGTGATACTGAAATAAGGAGGTATAATTAATGAAATATCTTATTTAGGCTTTAATTTTGCATTACTGGGCTTTTGCATCAGCGCAAGATAATGAGGATTATCATAACATAAATTTCGGCTCAGTGACAGCACATTTTAAACATATTATTTACGAAGTGTGTAAATCTAATTCTGCTACCACCAATATTAAAAATATAAAACAGCTTAGATCAGATCATTTAAATATTAATCTTGATAGAATCGATTTTCCTTGTTGTTCCCAAATCTTCCCCCAGCTGTCTTCTTCATGCGAAACAGATGTCACAGGGGCGAGTTTTTTGGTCAGACATCATTTCCAGTCTGTTCAGACCTGCATTATTCAGGGCTTGAGATCTGAAATATGAATAGATTTCATCCACTTCAAAATGGCCCTGTGGTGTGTAAAATGGGTTCTTGATGAGATGGCAGAGGAAACGGTGTGTTGGCTCTCGTGTTGTTATATCCTGGCAGGATTAAATTTCCAGCCTACAGGGGCATTCTGCAGAGGAGAGGTCAAAGTCTTTATAAATTCAGCTGTGGTGTTATTTGTGTTTTTACATGTGGGAAATCACGATTCTCTGTGGGTTGAAGGATTCTTACCGCTCTGGGTTCGTGAAACAATTTCAAATCTTATTGCTTCATTTCTTAAAAATGTGACCGACAGAGTGAAGATTTCACTGGACAGCAATAAACAGTCACTGAAGGAAAAGGAACGGCTTGTCTCACATGGAAATCAGCTGTGCTCAAAGAAGTGTCACGTTTTTTCAGCTGGAAAAGACCAAGAACATGCTGTAACATCCAGGCTGAAAATAAAGCAGATGGAGGCAAAACAGCCTTGAAGGTGGGAGGTAAAGTGCTTATCTTCCCTGCTTTTAAAGCCTCAGTAGGTCACTTGAAATTCTCACAACTGCAAATAGGAACCAGAGGACCTTCGTCGTCTCGCATTATGTGCGAGGAGACTGCAAACAGCTCCTTTATGTCACCTGTTACAACCACAGAGCCCAGAGACAGACAAACAATCCGATGCTGGAGAGTTTCCATTCTGCTTTTCAAGTTTTAATTTGTTGCTGAGAGAAGAATTACTGGCAATGACAACATCATGGCAAGGGTGAACTCTACTGTAGCGTCTCATTAGGGGAGATAAGAGACTGGTTTCTGCCGCCTGCAGGCAACAGATTAGACTAATTTTGGAAGTGGTTCTCACATCGTTTATTGAGTAAAAGCACCAATACAATAATCTAAAAATACTCAGTTACAAGTAAAAGTATGCGATTCATAATCTTATTGGAGTATATACATTTACTTACAAACTACTTATTAATACTGATGCTTCCATGTGTGAGCAGCATTTTACTGTTATAGCTGCTCAAGATGGAGCCGGTTTGAAATACTTTATATGCAGTCAGCTTGTCCAGTGATTCCCAACAAAGGGTCACAATTAAATCTGAGGGGTCAAGAGATGATTAATGGAAAAAACTAAGTTCTGAGTCACAAATCTGTGTTGTATTTTTTAGACTGTAATATATTGGATGCTTTTTTCTGTTTGAGCCTTGAACAGTTATGTAAATGAAACCATCTGAGTAGTTGCCTGAACTGAACACTAGTTGTTGGAAAATGTCTCTGATGAAACAGGCTGATTTCAGAAGGCAGGGAGGGAAATCAATGGGACTTCCTCTGGAGACTACGAAGGGTCAGCCTACACCCTGGATTCTCACTGTTTCCTACTGATGCTCAGTGAAAAGCAAACTGATCAACCACATCACAGAATGGTTTGGTAACACCACATCGTCTGACCTGAAGGTCGCAGACGTCAAGACAGTACCAACGGATCACAGATGGATCAACATCAAACACACACATCCAGACCCAGAAACAGCTTCTATCCCCAAGCTGTCACATCTGTTTCTCCCATACAACCAAACACTGGACATGGAGGTCTCAACCTCTCCACAGCCAATCTGTCATCATTTATACACTACACCACATTATCATATTAGACTATATTACATTACAGCTCCCATCCAGTTTACTTAAAAGTTAACTCATTGTACAATACGACCTCACTATACAATACAGTTCTACAATTGTTTACTGTTGTCATGCACTGTTGTGTTGGAGTATTGTATGCATTATATGTCATGTATGTTGTACTTTGACTGCGAGACTGGCCAACAAGCTTTTCATTATATTTTAACCCTGTAAAGCCTGAACCATGAAATAAGTGACAGAAAATTCCAATTCTTTGAAACTGCAGCCTTTAATGGTCCTTCTGAAAAAACAAACAAAAACAAATGTCAAAAATTAATTTCCATATATGAGTTTCAATTTTTATCATATTTGAGACATCATCATCATTTGAGACTAAAAGTTTCATTTAATTTCATTCAACAAAAACATATTAAAACAAAAATATGTAACAAATTGGTCACTCTAGTTCCAAACAAGAAGATATTGTTAATTTTACTCTACTATTTATTATTGTTATTACTCTGTATAATGAGCTGGCAGGTGGAAGAGGAACACTTCATTTAATTTGGCTCATTTTGTGGTTCACAACCTTTTTATTTTCAATACTGATGAAGAAGGAGCCTCCAAAACTCATGGATCATATATGATACGTTAAACCTGAGTATTACTATAATGTTGTTGAATTGAATTGCACAAGTATGGAATAGTAAATCCAATAAACATAGTGTATTAAAAAGTTCAATATGTGTAAAAAACAAAAAGTACACAAAATACTTGAGTAAAATACAAGTACCTTGAAATTCTACTTAAGTACAGAGCTCGTGGAAATGTACTTTCCACCACTGGTAACTTTGACTGGTGGCATCTATCTCACTAACAGAGTCCAGGCCAGCAGAATAAATGAGCCGATCTGAAAACGAACCACCCGCCGAGGCTCCTGGCGCCGCTCGATCAGCTCGGCTCATCCCTGCATGTGAACGTCTCACCATGCACATACACAGAACGAGCCAGAGGATGATGCAGCAGGTGACATCGTGGACTTCGCGGTCAAGGTGCGGAAGCAGAGAGAGAGTGAGATGTTGACAGTTTTCCCGTCAGTGAAGCCGAGATTCTGCCATTTCAAAGCAGCGAACACACAATATGGAGTCAGGTACTTTTGAACATTTTAGATTCGTACTGGATCACTTTGAAAGAGCATTCATTATTCAGGCTGAAGCATAAAAGCAGTGGAAAATGTGTTTTTCTGAGCCAGAGTTCTGTCACTTCAGTCGGCATCCAGCGGGACATTATGTCTCCATCTGACTATGAATTCTGTTTTTTTTGCAGCAGCGTGTCAGCATCCTGTGAAGAAAGGCCTGTCTGTGTGTCCATGTTTGCTCCTCACAACCTGGAACTCCACTCGTTATTGACACAACACATCAAAGATAAAAATGTCTCGGCGTTGCATCAGAATGTTTTGATGCAGCTGTGAGCTTCATGTAGCATGAAACAGAAAAGAAGTCACATGTTTTGTTAGTCATGCAAATGATGTAACTTTGAGATGCTGTGATGACTCTGAGGAACGAGAAGGAAGCAGTCTTTAAATGCACCTGAGAATCTGTGATCAGAGGTGATCTGCTGGAAGCCAGGTTCCATTTGCTGAACATGACTTATATGAGGTCTTGCATGAATTAAAGTTTATTACCTCCATCAACGAGGTTATGTTTTTTTACAGCCTTGGTTTGTTTGTTTGCAACGTAACTCAAAAAGTTATGGACAGATTTTGATGAAATTTTCAGGAAATGTCCTTTCTGGGACAAGGAATGATTACATTTTGGAGGTGATCCAGAGAACCGCCATTACACAAATGTGGATTTTCGGGTATAACTATTAAACTAAAAATGATATCAATGTGATTCCAGTTGCTAAGTGTATGTTTTTATGGTCCAGGAATCCATTGAAATAGATCAATCAAAGGTAGGACTAATATTTTGGGGTGTAAGTCACAATAAGCTGGGGGAACTGTGCTGCTTGGCGGAGGTCTCTCTCCGAGTGCTTTTCTAGTTTGTTTGAGTGACACGATGTGGAAGGCGACTTGAAAATATCCAGCATGTTTTACACAGACTGACTGAAGTCCTGGTCCTGACTTACATCCAGTGTCATCATTCACCGTCAGAGCAGGAGCTACTGTGTTCTTTGCGTAGCTGGTCAGAAAGTATGTAATGTGTCATCTGATGTCATCTAAAGACAGACGGTGGACTAGTGGTCAGAGAAGCAGAACGTCGACTGGACGGTCGCTAGTTAGGCAACAAGATACCCGGACTGGAGGTCGGACCAGATGGACCAGACCAGGACTGCAGGACTTGACCCGGGTGCTTCCGATAAAAAGCTGCCCACTGCTCCGTGATGTTGTGGGACAAATGAAGGCAAAACAGCTGTTCCAAACGTGGAGGGGTGGAAACTCTGCAACAATTCAAATAGTGGTAACAGCACTCATTTTCAGTCTCAGCCTTTCTTTCATGGTGTTAGGTAACGGAAGTGTAGCTGCATGAGGAATGAAAGAAGTTGAAATCCTACGTCTGCTCTCACCTCCATACACCTAGCTTCATGCATGGAGTGAGCACGCTTGTCAAATTTTTGATTTTAGAAAGTCAAAGAATTGTATTGCTTGAATCACAATGATGATTTTAAGGGCGTTCAGGCAATTAGAGCATCTGACTGAGTTTGTGAAGAGTCTCACACTAACAATAATGTAGCTATTTGTTGATAATGGTCACACCTTTCTCTGACCTTAAACATCAGTTAATTGAATGAAGTCTTCATAATCATAACTTTAAAACCTTCTTCCTGTTCAGTAACTATATTTGTCATGTTGTTTATTGTCTTAACCTTGACCAAGTAGTTCTAGTTGTCTTTTGCTGTAGTGTGCAGATATTGCAGGAATGAATGAACATCAGCATCGAGCACATTCAGAAGTATAAGCTTGGATTCATCTCTATCAAAGATCACATGATCACATTTTTATTTTTTTGAACGTTCAGAACTCTGGACCAAACATTTTTTCCAGCAGATTTTTAAAACATATTTGTTTTCATCTCTTTCACCTTCCTCTCCTCATCCAGTGATTCTGCAGCGTTTATAGATATTTCCTCTTTTTTGCACCTTTGCCACCAACAGGAAAACACATGCGCTTCTGTGCTCTCCATCCTCCTACCTTTCATTTTAATCAGCTTTCATCTCTCTCCTATCAATAGGACCCTGGAGTCCTGCGGCATGGCACGCAGAGATGACCTCGTGAACTCATTATTGATGAGGGAATGAATCATAGCATTACTCGGTGAAAGCCATGGCTGTCTGCAGGGGATGTTCAATAATGGATTAGAGCAAAATGCAAACACACACATAAACGTACAAACACACTTGCGGCCTTAAGTACATGCAAACGTAAAATATACTACAAACACATGCAAGTACATGCAGAGCCATACGGTTGGCTTGTCATAGTACTGAAGTATCACCCGGAGGTAAATTACACAAATACTTCTTCTCGGTTTACTCCTGAATCATTGAACCAGAGGAATCGGACTTGGGAGCGAGGTCACAATTAAATCTGAGAGGCAACGTAATCATTACAGGGATAGTTAAAAATGAAAAGAATCTTCAGCTACAAAACACAAAAAAATCATATTTTTCTTGAATGCTTTAATACAATTATTCAAATCAGACAGCAGTGGAAAGAGGCTTCATGCCGACGGGCCACAAGCCAGTCAGGTTGGGAATTTGATAGACAGTTACTCAGAGAAAGTGTATGCACAATCATTTATATCAATGATGCCTTCAGCTCCCAAGCACACATCAAGATGGAGACGCACTCAGACTTACAAGTAAGCACATGCAGGGGAACACACACTCCACCTGCCTCCAGCATCTGCTCATATTCCCTCTCCCGTGTCAGATACTGTATATTACTATTCTCACAGGCCCATAAATAAATGGAACTATTCGGCCCCCATGGGTGAATTTTTTCCATTTCCTCCCAATATGACACTAATAAATCTGCAGCCTGAGGCGTTGGCAGGAATCATTAAGGGGCAAAGACGTCGTCGTGCGAGAGTGGGCTCGATGGTGTAAGCTGCTGTGATCGTGGATTACTGTAAATTGGCTAATTGTGTACGCGGCGTGTGAGAGGAAGTGAGGTGAGCGTCATCAATCCAGATGCATTTCAAAAGCAGTGTATCGGTGTGTTGTGTGTGCTGCTGAATTATTGATGGTCATCTGAGAAGCAGAGGGGAAGCCTTCATGAAAACATAACTTCCTATCATCTGCCACGGCGTCCAAGGCTCCGTCGATAAACATTAATCCCCCCGGCTTCGCCTCCCAGCCTCCCGAGCAGGTGGCATGTTTTTAAACCTTCATTAAATCATCCCCCGATCAGAACTGTGTTTAATGGATGCTGCCAGGCTCCGAGAGACAAAGTTCCTCTTCCATTAAGAGCAATATGGCGTTTCAACATGTGCAGACACCCAAAAGTCAGATCTCTCTCCCGATGTGGAGAAGATGGCAGCGTAAGTGGAATGTGTTGACGTGCCATCAAAGTCAGGTGATGTAGTAAAAGGAGGGAGAAAGGTCTGCATATTGAACAGGTTGGGATGGTTTGATAGGTCAGCTGGGGTTCACATCCTGTGTTCACTGCAAAAACTCAAAATCTTACCAAGTATATTTTTTTCAGTTTCTAGTCAAAATATCTCCTCACACTTAATATAAGACACAATCACCTAACGAGTAACATTTCAGTAAGATATAGTAACTTGTTTTTAGATGGTGCATCTTGAATATCTTAAGTGAAACAGTCTTGAAAACATCTTGTTTTGAGTCATATCTCAGATGAAACAAGCTTTTTTGACATGTCATAAGGTTTTTAAGCTGCTGTGCTATTTGTAAAAGATAAATCATCTTGTTAACAGACTTAACTTGAAACTTCACAATACAACTGAAATATAGCTAAGAATTAGTTTTTCCAGCTAATTTCAAGATCTTGTCAGGCTTAGCATATTGTCTTATTTCAAGAAATCTTATCAAGACAATTTTTACTTGTTCCATTGGCAGATTTCTTCACTTATTACTAGCAAAAATATCTTGTATTATTATTATTAGTTTTTTACTTATTTTTGGAGGGGCCTTTTTTCCAGTGTTGAAACCAGAGGAGAACAGCGACTTCATCTTATTTTAATACAACTCATGATCTTGATCTAACAAAACTGCAACATTGACGACATGATTATTGTTATTCTTAGCGAGTTTTATTTTGAAAGTCTAACCCGTCGTTGCATATTTATTACTGCTTGAATGTGGAGCCCTGCACACACAAAACAGACTCTTGAGGGTTGAGAAGGACGTCACGATTTGAAGCATAGGTCGACTGACAGAGCTCCTGTGTTTGACCAGTTGGGAGCTGGGATCTGTCGATCACGCAGTCAGGCTCATGACGGGTTGGTGCATTTTCATTGCACTCTTCATGTAGTGGTTTAGGGATGTTAGCACTGTGGGTACAACATATAACAGGAACAGCAGCAGGTCAAATACAAGACTGATTCTGTGGGAGGTTGGAGGCAGGCAGGAATATGATGCAACTTTTTTATTTTATTTATTTCATCTTATTTTGTAGGTGAAAGTAAATCCAAGACTTTAATTGGATTGTTAATTGAACTGTAAAGGAAATTTAATATTGATGTACCTTCAGGCATTGGAGATGTTGCCTGCTTAAAATAACAAACCCCAAATCTGATTTCACCATCAGCAACAGTATAAATATATCAAAAGTGACAAAATGGAATAAATGTGTGATGCTGAAAATTTAATATCTCCATAAATGACATGTTGAATTCATGAAACACATGAACGATTTCACACCATTGAAATCACCGACGTGGAGAAATGACACACAGTGATAGTAAATATTAACAGAAGCAAATCTTGTAGTCGAGTCACGTTCAAAAGGCCGACAAGCACAATGTCTGACTCACACAGACCTTCCATGTATAAGCATTTTTTTTCTTTCCATCCTTTATTGAAATAATCAATTGAAAAGCAGAGAGGCTCTTCCAACAAAAAAAGTAAAGTGGAGAACAGAACTGCTGCAAAGGAGCAAACGCTACGAGACACAAGCTCCTTCACGGGTGACTGCTCGGCAAATGGGAAGCAGAGGAAGTGGCAGATTTAAAGAGAGGAGACAATATTAATGCGGCGCTTCCTTCACCTAACGACGGCGCATTAGCCCGGCTGTGTAAATCAGAGGTGCTTGAGTTATGCTGCCCACGCCCACTCGGTGATGGGGATAATATTGGGCTTTCTGGATGGCTGGGTTGAGCTCATATTGAGGCGGACACACGCGCGCCCACGCACACACATTGTACTTGTAGCCTCCGGAGGATTTACATTAACAGTAGCCTTTCGCCTCTGATCCACTGGCCCAACCTTAAAGTTCCTCCTAAAGCCAGGATTTGATTAAATATCCTCAGCCTGAACGACTGAAGCTGGTTCTCATGAACACATCTCAACCGTATCCTCATCTCGACTCTCTGGCATATCTCCAGTCTGTGTTTAGTGCCATTTCAAAGTTCCAAACACTGATTCATCTTCCTCGTCATCGTTCCCCTGCTTCTCCCTCACACCTCTGCAATCTCTCTCCCTCTCTCTCTCTCATGTTTAATCAGTCCACCAGGCGTTTGTCTCAGCGGGGGACTGTGAATTATTGATGCCCGGGCCGTGAAGGAAAGGAGGAGCAGCAGCAGGAAGAAGGACAGAGGGGGAAAAAAAGAACGAGCGAAACATTTCCTTTAGTTGTCTCGTGATGATGTGGATGGACGGATGAAGAGATTGGAGGAGAGGAGGGCGAGAGAATAGATGGAGACAAAGAAGAAGAAAGATAATAACCCTGACACAGGAGCTCAGCTCATCTTTTAAAATCTGGACATGAGGAGTTCTGCTGCTACAAATGGAAAATATTACACGTTTCTCCACTGAGGGACGAGTCAAGGTTTATCTTATCTTAAAATCTTCGAAAAAAGACTCCCAGCGTGAACAGATTTATTTATCCCTTATGGATCAATATTTAGCTAAAGCAACATTTCAAAAGACAATCTAAAGCACATGGAGGAGTTTGCCCAGTATCACCAGAAATTAAAGCTATGTTGGTCGATTCAACGTCTTGTGATTTACATCCAGTTCCAATGTCCAGTGTAAAGGAGGTGAGCTGATTATGTAGCCAGATGGACAATAAGGATGGAGGAGAACCAAACTTTGAGTCGCATATAATGAAAAGGTCACTCACCAAAAACACACTGTGTGTATCTTTGCAGTCCAGCCAACGTGAATGAATGCATTTCCTTTATGATGAATCATTTGCAAAACCACATTTCAGAACACTGAAACCTGCACTGTTCACTTTCGTGGCTAGCAACTCTCTTCTTCCCTGCACATTTCTGCCAGATGTTGAACACTGGAATAGTCATCAACTGATCAACAATATCATCAACTGCATACACCTTGATTTATGAGGTCAAAAGCTCCACATGAAGCCTTTAATGTGCCATTTGTTTAACCATCTTTCCCAAACTTTAACCACACTGCATCTGCCACGTCCAGATGTTGCAGAAACAATTCAACCAAGAGAGACGAGTACGTGAAGAAAGAGTGACATGAAACAGAATCTTTGACAGAGAGTCTTTGGTGTTTTGGACTCTGGGGGGGAGACGTCTTGCTGTCCGAGCCATCGCTGGATGATACCCCCCTGCCCCCGGAGTCCTGGCACTGGTGGTGGCGACGACTGAAGACTGGGAAAGATGGAGGGAAATGTGTGTGAGGATGCACAGTGGGAAGATGAGAAATAGCTTGTGATGTCTTCCTGGCTGAACTTGAGCTTCATTTTAAAAGACGTTGACATCAGCCGAATATGAATGTTCTTATCTGGTGTAGGGTTGTTTGCATCTAGATCAAGAGTCTCACCTACGTGTTAAATTACCAGGAAATTTTATCAACACGATCTCCAGAAGATGAGTCCTGATTTTATGAACCACAGAGGAATTTAGCGACCGCCATCCGTCGACTCGTCCCCTCTGATGAACTCGAAGCTTTGCAGAGACTCGGGGCCACTTGTGCACAATAAAATCTCCAATGGACAGATTGCTGCTAAACATGCAGCAGTTTTTATCTAAGTAGGAATTAATTAAGTTTGTAGCTGTTGCTCGAGCCTCCACAGCAGCAGATGGATGTGTTGAGCGTCATCAGACCGTGGTGAATGTGTTTACTTTTGATTCAAATTGGCTGAAAAGAAGGCTGTTGCAATGGAATCATTAATATCTAAAGTTATAGTTAAAGCTCTTATTCTTTCGTTCACTTTGAGATCGGACAGTGACGGTTGTGGCGATTGTGCAGCTTTGTTAGATGTGAGTTAAGATTATGACAACAACGGTATCATGACCTTGTTGGAGAAAACACAAGATGTTTTTGGACTCTTTCTCATCTTACTGCTTTGGTCCAGACTGTCTGACTTTTCAGAATAAAAGCACATTTTGAGGGCACATAATAAGACCCCAGGTGATTTTTTTATGATGAAATTAGCACATTATCTAATTATGAGAATCACACTATTAAATTGCTCATTTAAAAGAAGAGGCAGCACAGAGGGACTTGAATATTGGGAGAAAAAATGGGAATAAAGGCGAAGAATTAGCAAGAAATGTGGAAACAAAGGAGCCAAAACAAACACACATTACGGTGCTTTATTAAAATCCCACTCACTTATCCAAACTTAGTTAACTGAGAGCAACAGCAGACCACCGTTAATTTACTTTCTGTTTTGCTTTTTGTAAAAAGAAAATACTAATTAAGATCCGAATAATATGAGCAGCAGATAACAGCTTGGGACAAACAGACATCATATCTGCCATCCCCCAGACGTCAGCCAGAGCGAAACACAATCAATAGCTAAAAGGCGGATAAGACAAACCGAGGCACCGAGCGGGGACGGAGAGAGTTGTTAGTGTAGTTATTGAGCTGGAAACTAAGCGTGTGTGTTGGAGGGAACGTCTGAGATCGAGCCCCGGAGGGTAGAGACGTGGAGATAAAAGTTGGACGATATCAGCAAAGGGCCGCCGCCACCTAATCTGGTGACAAATGCAATATGGGCCCATCAACAATAAGTGTCATGTGTAGGAGAGTAATGGAGGTAATTCCTCTTATTTTGGAGGTTGTTTTTGTCCTGGATGGAGCGATCGATCACCATCCAGGAGCGTTTGATAATAACAGAAAAAGATTAACCCCTAAACCTTTATGTGAGCCTTGGTGGTTTTCATCAGAAAAGGCAACACAGGAGCTGATGTATGGGAGGAAAGAAACAGCCTTTACAGC
The DNA here is from genome assembly GCA_037975185.1 of Centropyge bicolor. Classification (NCBI taxonomy): domain Eukaryota; kingdom Metazoa; phylum Chordata; class Actinopteri; family Pomacanthidae; genus Centropyge; species Centropyge bicolor. Next base: position 605,942 of record JBBMOC010000018.1, on the reverse strand, counting down.
TTCTTTCAGAGTGGACACATACATTCATATACTGCCAACATCCAAAATTGCCTGGATGGGATTAAGCCGCTTTAGGACAGTTCAGGTTCAGTTTCCCAGACGAGGATTAAGCTGAATCTTATTTCAAGGATTTTTAAAAAATGGAATTCTGGCTATATGTTTTTTTCTTCTCCGATAGGTTTAAACCCTGTTTGGGAGATAGGGCCTTTAGGCTTCACTTCTTTGTCCAGCACTGTGTAATGATAAAGGACGGCTTATAGTTTTTGGGCCCTTTCACATCATACTGGTTTGGTCCAGACAAGCAAAATTACAGATGTGAGCCTCCTCGAGACCAAACAGTGGAACCTTTTGTAAAGACGTGATCTCGCTCCAGATTGAACAACACATTTCGTTTCTAGCGTGACAGCTTTTTGTTGGTTGGTTCGACTTTCTGGCTGTTCATCGTCAGAACATGGGCCGAAGAGACCAAGTGTTTCCATGATATTCAGTGATGGGAATTACGGCGTTACTTTTTTCAGTAATGGATAATCTAACTAATTACTATTTCCATTCTTACAATGCCGTTACCATTTAAATGAGGCGCATTATAAACTAAAGCAACTCATTGAAACTCCTGTCATCCGACTCGCTCTCAGCCACAGGAGCTGCACAGCTGTTTACTTTTTTCATTGGTGAGGGAGGAGGGAGGGACGAGACGACCGCTTACGTGATGATGATTGGCTAAGGTCGAGTAAGCTTTCATGGTCAGCCAATAAGAGGCAGTGTTCGGTTTACACATATTTAAAATCAAAAAGAAAAAAGTAACGCAATAGATACTTTCTCTGGTAATTAGTTACTTTTATAGTGGAGTAATTCAGTTACTAATATACTAAGCTACTTTTTGGCAGAAGTAACTAGTAACTCTAACTAATTACTTTTTAAAAGTAACATGCCCAACACTGATGATATTTGGTCCAATGACCTTATAAAGAGTCAGAGTCATTCTGACATTTTATTATTACTCACACTGAATGAGAGAGAAACTGAATTGAACACAGACAGCAGATGCACTCCCATCGATAAACCAATCAGCTGCAAGTATAGAGAGACGCAACTCATGTCGGCGATGACGACAGGATGTATTTATGACATGGTGGTTGGATGGTTTGGACTCTCAGGTTTGAAAAGGCCTTGTGTCGTTTTGATTGATGCTGCCTGTGTTTCCATTTTTTTGTCTATTTTTGTCTATTTCCTGTGTAGACTGAACCTCCAACATGTGGAGGATTCAGACAGGAAGTGGCTCTTTCAATGACTCTGTAGTTTCACTGCTGTAAGTTAAAAGGCCTGTTCTCTCCTTAGTTCCCCATGAAGCCGCAGCCCGGTGAGGATCAGGCCACTGATGGAGAGTCATGTGACAGAGCGGCTTCAGAGACCCTGCAGCTCCTCCCTGCTGATGTGCTCTTGTTGCACATCAGCGGGAGCGGCTCGTTAAATACGGCCACATCGCTCCTGTGCGATCGATGCCTTTGTTACACAACAACAAAATTGTGCGTCTGTGCTCTTGTGTGTAACTCGGAGCGCGTTTTTGTGCACGCCCGTCTTATCTCGCCGCTCCCTGTGGCGCGGTCACGTGGCCTGATCGATGGGATCGATGGGGTTGTAATGAGCGAGCGGGGGAGGGGCGCGGAGCCCCTCAACGGGCACCGAGCGGCGGCTGGGAAAACGCTGCAGCTGTGACAGTTCACGCCGGTTAAAGGCATCGAGTGGAAACGAGCCGAGGCTGCGATGAAGGAGGGCGACGGAGGCGTGGAGGAGAGGAGGGGTCAGCAGTAAGATGGATGACTGATCAGTTGATCAAAAAGCTTTATTTCTGCATCGACCCGCTTGTTAACGTCCTCTGGGCCGTGTCGCATGCTGAGCGCGGGGGTTTTAACTGCACATTTATCAGGATCTGCTCCGTGAGGATTCGTCAGCTGCGTCACATTCGCTCACGCAGAAGAAAGCACATTAATACTGTGAACTATTTGATCTGTGACACTTTTACACACGTTCAAACTGCAGCTCAGTCCGGCGAGAAAAGACTGTCAGGTTCAATTACAGCCAGCAATCAAACACACTGTGGCTGGACTCATATATGAAAATATATGTACTGTTTGTATATCAGTGTGCTTTAATTCAAGCTGCAATGAGGATACGAATGTGATTTATTTCATTAGACGATGCCACAATTTTCAAGAGCTTTCAATTTGTTTCATCTGCTCATTGTGTGAAATCTTTGCAGAATTAAACTCAATGCAAAATTCACATTAAACTGTTTGTACAATCATCTAAATATTAAAGCCATGTACAGTCACCTGATGATTTTCAGTCGTATAGAGCAGAGGTCCACAACCACTGGGTCATTTGGTACTTAAAAAAAAATATTTCATTGTTCATCAGAGTCTGAAAGATCTTTTATTTTGAAAAACCACTCATCGCTGTTTGATGTGTTTCAAACATTAGCAGGGACTTTAGAAGAGACTGAGTCAAAGAGTCAGAATTCTCGAACTGTGTGCGACCACCTGTCTCTGCTTTTAAGAGTTTGAGCTACTTCCCAACTACAACAGACCCCAAACTTTGAAAGAATGGGTACGCGACCCAGTTGTGGACAAACCAGGTGAATCGAGCTCTTTACTGGTCCATGAAAATATTGGTCCATGGCGCAAAAAAGGGCGGGGACTGCTGGCATATAGTATTCAGCAATATTTCTGTATCCAATGATCTGCTTTATTCAGAATACTACTTCTGTAGTATTATCACTGTATTACAATCGTGTAGATTTAACCATTGTTGCACTAAACTGAGACACGTACATGTGATAAATGGTCGATGATCTTTCGGGGGCTCCGGCAGCTTCATATCTCGAACACTTCCTCGTCCACTTCCTCGCCGACGTGCGTGCTCCAGATGACGGATGCCTCTGGCTGCTCCCCAGGATTTCCCCGGCTTGTTGCTTTGATTAATTCTCTGTAGCTCATCAGTCGAGTTAATTCCCACGGGTGTGAAATGAAACCAGTCACCTGAAGAAGAACAGGCGCATGCTGCACCTGAGCATCTGCGCGGCCCCCGTGTGCACACATGCATACATTCACACACCAATGCTAATTAACCTGGTGGTGGAGCAGTTCACTGACTTCAGGATTTACACACTTTATATGCTCATTTTTTTACGTGTCTGCAGCTATGACTACTACTGTTGGAGCTCTAACCTGCTTTGATGCTCAGTTCATTTCATTGCACCTGTTACAAGCACTTCTAAATAATTCTTATACATTATACATCTAATGCATTTTACTAGTCATTATACAACTGTTAGAGTTTCTGTGTCTCCTGCACACATATGATCAAGACAAGTCAAATAACATATATACTACTATATATATATATATATATATATATATATATATATATATATATATAGATAGATAGATAGATAGATAGATATAGATATATACACTACTTCATATACTGAAAGACACAGGACACAGTAATTAAGCCTGTTTTGACTCAGCAAAACAAAAGTAATGATGAAAGAAATGTTGAAGGAACCATTCATGTCATATATATATTTTAAAAAGAAATCAATGATATATATGATATATTTATATATGGTGACCCCTTAATGTGAGTCTTCTTGTAAGACCTTGTCGACTGACCTGGGATCTGTGAGCGAGAATTTGTCCTTGTTACTTGACTGTTTATTTTTTTCAGCCCTGAATGGATGAAATTATAAAGTATTTCGCAAGATGAACTTACAGATCTGGAAAACAAACTTAACTTTACAGAGTAGAACTTGAATTTTCCTATTTTTACATCTGCTGCAGTGAAATGCAACATACACATCAATGCAGTGATATATTAATCTAAATACATCATATATAATAATGAAGCATTGACAAGGACCATTTTTCTGCATAATCAGTATTTTTACACTTTGTAAAGTATTTTGACAATGTGGTATGAGTACTTGTACTTAAGTACTGGACCTGAATACTTCCTGCAGGCTGGTACCTGATCTAAATATTCCTCATTTCCTCTTTGACTTTATTCCTTTTTCCACTGTATCACATACGTTGTGTACAGAGTTTCATTAAGTGCAGACTGGATAATATATAGGTTACTTTTTGTGCATATACATATTTCATATTTTACACATCTGGCCCCCAGGTCTGGGATAAAACCTTTGATTCCGGCGCTGATGAGAACCCTCCACGGTCCTAATTAAACAGACTCACGATGCCGAGCGAAGCAGCTCCTCGGAGGAAACTTTCGCATGTGAAGTTTGCGCATGGTTGTTATCATCACAGTGAATATACTGCACTTTTCAATTCATTTTTCTTTAATCCTAATGAGCGCTGCAGCCGTGATGTATATTCAAAGACACAATGTAAAGTAGTTTTAACTGCATTTTAGAACTTTTTACAGAAACTTCCAGTATCAACACCGGGCTGTATTAATCCTGTATTAGCAACACTGCTTTTGCTCTAATCATCCAGATTTATAAACGGCGAGACTAAGCAGTGTTTTGTTTATTTTTAACTGTGCCATTTAATTAAAGCTACGGATGGGTGTCCGGAATTAACGAGCCAAACGTGAATCAGAAGCCTCAGAGGGCAAATTCACAGCCGAGGAAATCCATTTAAATGCACAGCACAGCTGATTATATGTTATTATAGACTTAACCTATGGCGAGGATCCACACAATGCAATACTGTGCCTGCGTATTTAATATCCTCATTCCGTGCTTTTACGAGAGCCGTAATTTGGCGTAATGACTCCTGGATATGTGCTCATCTTAAGGAATTCCTCTTCTCATGATATGGACTGTAATTACTTTGAATCATTTCCACCTCGCGTGAAAGAGATTAAGGAGATTTGTGCAATTGTGTGCGTGTCCTTTTTCTTCCTTATCGGCTTAAAGAAAAAATGGAATTATAATCACATTTTGCTAATTGTGTTTTGTGTATCACCTCCTGCTCGGTGATGTTCTACTTCCACAGCAGAGTTATCTTCGTGTCGGCGAAGACGGAGCCCATTCTGCACGCCGGCTTTTTAAACTTGAAGTGTCTGACTCTATCGGCACTGGTTTTGGATACTCAGCAAAACAGCCTCTTATTACATCAACCGTGCGACGCTCGTCCCTCTCATCCTCCCTGCTTTGTGCTTTATCTCCGAAATTAGCCGGGGCCGTCGCACTCGTTTGGAGGTTGAGAAGTTTTTGGAGATTACTTCACCGCAGATTAAAACGTCCTGCTTTTTATCGAGCAGATTTGAGGGCGGGGGGGGTCTGCAGTGATCATCAACTGGCGGCCCGCGGTCCGAATCCGGACGGCCGAACCGTCCAATCTGGCCCGCGACTGGTGACAGTGCAGATTATATTCTTTTGCAACAGCAACAGTTTCGTTGCATATGAGGCAAACAAGTGACGCATTTCGGAAGGTTGGCGTGATAAATGTGTACTTTTCAGTCCAGTCATCATTAATGGATATGTTTTCCACATCAACTTTTCGTTTCATGGCCTTGGAGAGCGCCATTTTACCTGTGTTAAGAGGCCTTTCCTATCACTTATGGTGTTTGTTTTTCAAGTGCTCTATAAATAAAGTTGAGGTAAGTGAGTTGAGGTAAAATATCTCTATCACTCCTGGTGGTTGACTGTGGTATAGGTGATAGGAGCCTGACTCATAAAGGCTAAAAATGTATTTAGTTTTGTTATGAAATGGAAAAAAAATATAAACAATAAACATCAAATAATAATGTTATGCCAAAATTAGATTTTTATTTAATTTTTATTTGAGGGTCCGGCCCCCAAAATGACTGTCCGGTAAAATTCTGGCCCTCTGACAAATATAGTTGGTGACTCCTGGTATATATCATGAGTCCTGGTCCTGATCCACCAGGGAGCTCCAGCGAGTCAGAGATTTAAATGGCGGAGAAAGAAAAAAAAATTGGAAACAAACATGGAGGAATTTACCATTGGTGCATCTGTGTGGAGACGTCAACTCAGATAGTAACGCAGGACATACTGATGGTGGAGGAAGCACATAATGAAGCCTGAACTACACATGATACACACACCTCCATAAGAAGACGTGTTCCCCTGAGGAATCCACAGAGAGATGATGGATGGTTCGCTGCTGCTGCTAACGGCTCTCTCTTACATACCTTCCTCTTTTTTTTTTTTTTTTTTTTTTTTTACATCTCTCCATCTTTGACCTGCTGCCTTCACTTTCCTCCATCTCCTATCAAACGTCCTTCGCTGTTCTCTCTCTCTCTCTTCGACCTTCTCTTTCCACCTGTCGTTCCCACTTTTCCTCTGACTGATCGCTCCATATTGTTCCTCCTCTTTCTCTCTCTCTGTCTTTGTATCGCCCCATATATTTCTCTCCACCTCCTCATCTCGCCGCCATTATACACGCAGCCATCCCCGGCTCCCTTCGATCCCTCCTCTTCCTCTGATTGTCTCCTTCACTCTCATCTTCCTCTGTGCACTTCACCATCCTTCTCTCTATCTCATTATCTCTCCCACACGATTCGTCTGGTCTCTATTTTAGTAATTACAACCGCAGGATTACTCTGTCGTGGAAACCAGTCCGAGCCTAATGACATTTCTTCTTTGTAATGACTCTCTCATCTCCTTTATTCGCGGCCTTTCTGCACATATTTACCACAGCGAGACATCAGTGATAGTTCATCTTTATGGACGTTCAAACTGAGCATAAATAGACTTTAGTGGCGATGCAGTGACGCTGAGAGTCGATGAAGTGGAAACACAACAGAAGCAGATTGGCTCGAGGTGGCTCAAAGGCCAACGCACATCCATGCCAGTTGAAAACGGCGAATCTTGATTTGAATCAGAGGCTTGGCGAGAGAGAAAAACGGGGAAAATAGCGAGAAATGAAGAGTTTAAATTTCAGATTGTTCAATCTCAGCTGTCACACAAACACAAGTTGTTGTGTGTTAATGTGTGTTCGATCTGGTGTTTGTGCAAAACAAACACAGACTGAGCAAATATTTCAATGGTCAAATTTACCCAGAATTCACTCAAAGTGGAACCGTCAATCAAATTGTCAACGACTCTTCAGAATAAAACCATCAGACCTTAAAGATGCACTAAGACTTCCTTAGTCTTTTCTGACATCTAAAGCCTTAAATATGGCAGTTTATAGACTGAACCAACACCTTTGGTCACAGTGATGAATGAAGATGTGATTCGTTAGACATAATAATTTGACCCATGAAATGAGACGAACTCCAGCTGTGTCGCTCTGCAAACAGCTTGAAAAGATCTCGTCACCTTTCAGCAGAGTTCACCTTTGTTTTTATTGCCTCTTTTCTCTTTCATCTCTTTCAGCCTCGACTCTCCGATACATCCGCCAACAAGATCTAACAGCGACTGTCCATAATTGATTCACCGGCCGGCTAACATTGCACACGAGGTAGAGGATTGTCTTTGCCCTCAGGCAGGCCTTGCAGGCAGTGCAGGGAAATTCTGGAAACAGTGGCAGTTTGGGTCAATGAGCGCAGACCTCCTCTTCTTCTGCTGTAAATAAACTGGTTTAAACATGATGGGATTCGTGACAGGTCGAAGCGAGTCAGGTGATAAAACAGAATACAATTAGAATTATTGTTTGAACGAAAAACACTGAATCAATCAACTCAATCAACTGATATCAACCTCCTGCTGACGTGAGCTGATGCTAATGTCATCCAGCTGCTTTCTCCTACACTTCAGATAAATGTGTCACGATCCTCCTCGCGGTCAATGTAACTCGCTGAAACACAATGTGTGTGTGTTTGTGTGTCCTTGAGGTTAAAGAAACGTGTTGAATACATTTGCCTGAAATCTGAAATCCCCTGTGAAATACAACAGCTCACTGAAGGCTTGCTGTGTATTTCCACTGGTTGTTTTCTACCAACAGAATGAATGAACTCACACAGGAAGTGAACTCTTTGTCGTTATCTGTCTCAATCAACACAACAGTTCAGTTCTATTGGGAAAGTGTTTTTGTATTTTGTGTAGCTTTTATTCATTTACGTGATTCAGGAGCAGACAATTGTTATTGGATGTGATAAAAATCCTCTAAGCCCATTTTCAGTATTGACAGGTTTTACATCTCGGCAGCTACTTTGTATCAGACCTAGAGTTTAATAAATGTAATCGTTCATCAGACAGCTCTCACTTCATCTCCTCTCTCTCTCTCTAGTTCCAGTTTTGACAATAAATGTGTTCAGGTGTGAATAAAGTTGAGCGTCTGTCTGAGTCAGTCACTTTTATCTAATGTTTCCAGCGACGTCTGTGCTTGATGCTGCTTCAATGTGACGCCACACAAACACTGTTTAAAGTTCCCTCTCGGAGACACATTATCGTCCATCACGGCGAGCAGAAGTAACGACGGTTGAGCTGCCAAATCTGCTGCCTTGCACTTTTCTGACGGGCCACCGGAACGAGACAACTTCTCATCCGTGTGCTTTAGTTAGAGGGAGGTTTGACGAGGCGGCGTGGGCTCTTCCAGCTTCTCGCCGTTCTTCACACAGACTCTCTCACAGCCACTTAAGACGTCCTGTCCAACATTCAATCAGACGCCTGACAAAACGTGGACGCTGATATGAACGAGAGAAGAAGAGTTGTGTTTGCTGTGATGAGCCGTCAGCGCCGTGGAAGCTACTTTAAAAGAATCATCATCACCAAATGGCTTTTTTTCTTCCTGATGGAGGGAAAACAAAACCTCAAACCTGAGAGAAGACAGGTATTATCCTTAAGTGCTTTACTTAAAAGGCATCTTTTTTCGGTGATTACTGACAGCAGGGAGCGCATTATTCAAATAGTCCGTCCACATTTTCTCAGCACGTCTCAGCGACTCCCGTCTGGTTAATGTGGCTCAGATAGAGCTTCTTCACGTTTTACTAAAAAAAAAAAAAATCAACAAGTCACGTTTAAGTTTGAGCTTTATTTACTCCCAGTGGATGTATTAATGTGCCGTATTGTAGGAGACTTAAAAAGACAACAAAACATAAATTATCCGTCACGTCACCACGCAGAGTTTCAGACATCCAGCAGACCATTAAATGACTGTAATCAACATCTTGTCAGTGAGCTTTGGGGGAGTTCACCATCTGTGCTGTTCAGCCATTAAGGCCACATAAAGAAACACAGTGGGAAAAACTGGGCTGGTTTCCTGTTCAGTGAATAAAAGCTACATTTACTCAGATGCCAAGAAGTAGTTTGAAACGATATTAGGCTGGATTTAACAGATTTATTCGTTAAATTATATCTAATATTGGTAGAAGACAAAATCTGGTCATAATATTTTAAGTAAAATACAATTTATGAGGAAATCCTAATGAAACTTGGTCGATCTTACTCCATCCACTTCTGATGGATGTTGGGTTTACGGCCACACATTTCATGAACTACACTCCTCAACGATACAGCTCTTTAACCTGCAGCAAGTGGGTGAATATTGGTCTGAGTTACCAAAACATAGTTATCAAACATGTTTATTTTAGCAACAATTCAAATAAGATTGAATTAAAATTGAATTGAATCCAGTTGCCACCATCACCACCAGTGCCAGGACTCGAGGGGGCGGGGGTGGGGGGGGGGACTTCAATCAAGTCGTCTCCCCTAGAGTCCAAAACACCAAAGACTCTCTGTCAAGTTGTTTATCGATTTCTTATTGATGTCTCATGTTGTAATGTTTTTCTCACATACTTGTCTCTCCTGGTGCAAATATCATAGCAGAATCCTAAAAGTCCAAAAGACAAAAATATCTAAAAATCTTTCAAAGCATTTTCATTTGCCTCATTACAACTTGTTCTTTCCCTGTCTTACACATCCTCGACTACCTTTGTAGCTTTAAAGGCCTACTCTAAATTGGACTAATTATCTTTGGAGGAAACACATAAAAACAAAGAAACAACACATGGAACATGCTTTAACAGCCCAACAGAAAGACATTGGAGGAAACCTTAACTATGCTGAGGAGCTGACCTTTGACCTTTGTTACTAACCCCATGCTCTGTCGTGAACAAATTATCTAATGGGAGCAGTGTTTCTAAATCAGGCAACTGTACATTTTTTGGCTACTAATCAGCCCTTTGCATGAGCAGATGAGGTAAAACACGGTGAGAGTAAGATAAGATAAGGTAATTCTTTATTGATCCCCTTTAGGGGAAATTCGGGTGTTGCAGCAGCACAAGCATACAATCAGGTAGAAGTATAAAGTACACAAAATAAAAAACTATAAGAACAACTATATAAAAAAGTACAAGTGGAACCTAATAAAAAAAAGTACAAGTGGAACCTAAAGTGGCTTAGTGAAGATAAAGTGACAACATCAAATAACACAACAGCAGCAAATGAAGAAGAGGTATGTACAACTGAGTTCAAATGCCAGATCCAAAGTGACTTAGTGAACATGACAAAGTGACAATACAGTGCAGCAGCAAGTATTGCAGTATGAACGAATGAATGAATGAATAGTGCAAGCATACGATGTAAACCACATATTATCAGTCCTGAGTGCAATAGTCAGTGTATGTGCATATGTGAGAGAGGGTGTGTGTGTGTGTGTGTGTGTGAGTGAGAGAGAGAGAGAGAAGGGGTGTGGGTGTGTGTGTGTGTGTGTGTGTGTGTGTGTATGTCATTGTCCGACTGTACCGACTCTATACTGATCTGGTGATGTCATCTTTACAGCAGGAACATTCATTCAGACAACACCTGCAGACTGGCTTCATTGTGCTGGAACAGAACCTAATCTAGATCATTGTGAGTTTCAGAACCAACACAGTTTATTGTACAACTGTGGGAAACTGAGTGAAGAACAATAAGACAGATGGCGTCCACAGAGAGAGAGAGCAAGAGAGAGAGAGAGAACAAATAAAGTGCATGAAGAAAACACAGTAAATATATAAAGATTTCTATTTCGCAAAATATTTGTTTTAAAAATAATAAAACGTCTGGAAACTCATAATTCAGTTTGGCTCCCAGCGAATCCACCGCAGACTTCAACTGTCTGCCCTCCACCACAAAGCACTATTTACTTGTTTTAGAGATGTTATTTTCATCGCTTGAACAAAAAAAACTACAAGTTTCCTTCCTACACAATTTGTCCCGAGGTGAATTCTGTGCAACAACAACATCAACGTGCTCATTTCTGCTTCCTTTCTCCTGATTGTTTCTGTCTCTGTTCGACACCATACTTCAATGAAGATGTTGCTCGCAAACAGAGGAGGAGGAATAAAAACAGGTTTTCATTACAGAGCTGACATCGTCGCCGCTCGCCGGATCGGGGACGGACGTCCTCGCAGCAGCCGTGATGAACACTGGCTGCACGGGCCTGTGTGACGGAGCAGAACCGTGTTAATTAACTGGAGTGAGTGCACACGGTCGCGCCCACCGCCACCTATTGAACATGTGTGTCGGCTTTTTCTCTGTGTGTTTTCTGCTTCTGTGTGCTTCACTCAAAGATTGCTAAAGATTCTTAAGAGCATTGTGCTGTCGAAGTTACTCACCCACACAAGCTCTGACACAAATTGCAGTCTTTATGTCGACCGCTCGCGTCGGCTGTTTCTCCTCGTTTCTTTCTTTTCTCCGCTCGCACAGATAAGATGTGATTTTATGGTTTAAGAGTAAATATAACAATAAATCTTTTTGTCGCAGGAAGCTGCTCAAACAGAACATTTACCAGCTCCCACACAGACACACACACTGGGCCTGAAGAATGACGAGACACTGGAGCTAAAGTGAGTAAATCATGACACAGGCGTTCGAACACTTGCAGCCTTTTCTTACTCTAATGATACTCTTTGTATTTTCGCCGAAAGCGTCCAAACCCTGTGTCCAACAATTGGCCGTGGAGCTGACGGCTCAATATACAGCCTATAGTATTAGTATTATTACTGTTATTTGTTAATGTTAATATTTAACTGCTGCTATCCCCTGTGCTGCTGTGACCATAGACTGTATAAAATATGGACGTAGTGTCCGTGACGTCACTCATAGGTTTCTGAAGAGCAAAAATGAAGCAAATCGTAGTGCGTAGCCATCTTGGTAGCCTACCTCCAGTTACTCCAAATATGGACAAAGAGGTGGAGCGAGGGCGGAGCTGAGGCGGGTCCTATGGGCCGGCTGAATGAACGCTATTGGCTGAAAAAAGCCGCTTTATTCGAAATAATCAAACTAGCTACGGCTAACCAGCTAGGTTAAATGCTAAATATCGTTGCTAGCCGGCTAACCCCATGACGATCTCTTTCCCAAACTCAATGACTAGAATTAGCCGGGTGACGTCCTTTAGACCGTCAGTGGCTAGTTGTCAATCAAAGTGGTGCCACTTAGATTGACAGCTATGAATTGTGCATAATGATGTATGCTGTATATTTTAAACGAACGCCCTTTAAAAAAAATCCCCCCCCCCCCAGAGTTGTCATGGAGTAGAAAAACAGCTTATGAGACTAGAGCCATGTTTTGAACCAGGCTGTAAATATGTTTTTTTTCTGTCGTAAAATCGGACATTTTAACATGGGGCTCAAATGTAATTGACTCCCTTCTGCTGCCTGCTCTAGCGGTTATTCGAGGAACTGCAGCTTTTTTGCACTTCCGCATTGGCTTCATTTTTCAGCGCCGGAGGTTGCCGCTTGGCTGTGACATGTGAATTTCCCCACTGTGGGACGAATAAAGGCTTATCTTATCTTATCTTATCTTATAGACTGAATGAAGATGCAAGACAGATCCAAGAGGCAATATGTGGAGACAGACGGGTGCAAGGAAAAGAAATATAGATTACAATGAGGTGTGATAAGATTTTGCCAATAATTTGCTCAAACCTCCATCAGATAAATGATAAAACAGGAAGTAAGTAAATCAAGGAGAGAATGCAAATGAATGCACAGGTGACATTCAGTCTTACTGGATGTCCATACAGCTGCAGAGACATATANAGAAGAGAAACTACTGCTGCTAATCATTATAATGCACATTATAATGCACATTATAATGGACGTTATAATGGACATTATAATGGACGTTATAATGGACATTATAATGCATTTTTGTCATTATTCTTGTATTGTCCTCTTTGCCTTTTGTGGGCTCTTAATGTTTTCAGTTAATGCATCCTCTCAATTCTATGTTAATATAGAAGAAAAAAAAAACAGAAACAACATTTTGACCTGAGCCAAGTTTGGAGGAACATCACATGCACTGTAGCTCAGGTTGGAAAGAGCTTCGCTGGATTCCTTGTTGGATTTTTCTTTTATGTGGCTCCGTTTCTTCTCTCGTCCTCTCGCCTGTATCTGTCTCCTGGGGCTCTGGCTGAGTGATACCGCTGCATCGATGTGACGACCGGAGGAGCCGTCCTTGTTGCTTACATTTTCATTTCAAGCAGGTATCAGTTAGACACATGCAGATTTGCATAAGAGCATGTGAGTGTGTTTGTCAACCACCTCTGCACCTTCCTCTGACGTGAGCCCTCTCAGTCAGATCCCAGGTTTGTTGTTATTCATGTTGCCCGGTGAACAAACCAATGCCGCGTCAACTTGATTTACCCGGTCGACGGCTGGCGAGGACGATGATACACACAGGCGAAATCATTAGAAAATATTTTGCTGATTCTGAGAAAAGTCTTGACAGATGTTAAGTTATTTTCTGCGGAGGAATTACTCATGAAAGCTGTGCTGACTTTGGATCGCTGTGTGCTACATTTACACTGTTTGGAAATGGAGCAAATGTGTTTGAGTCATATTCATGAGCTGCTGGAGTGTGTGTCACCTTGATTACAAACATGAGATGACGTGCATGTAAAAATACTGGCCTGCCTTCTCCAGGACTTCAGATTCACAGAGGAAGGGTGAGATTTTTGTTGAAACCCAGACTCATCCTGCAGCTGCATTAAAATAAACAAGTGGATGGTAACAACAGGTTGGACAAAAGCCTCATCGTCATTATCATCATGAAACAACAGTTAACAGTCCAACATCATGATCTGACGTATCAGAGCACCTTTGAGTTTGTCTAAAACTTTTTTTTTTCTCATATGAAACAGTACACACACAGAGATACCAGAGCAGATTAACATTACTGGGTATTGCAGTGAAATTGAGGTCAGGTATTGCAGTGAAATTGAGGTCAAGTATTATACTTGACTACACAAAGTTATAGGTTTTTAAGTGTTGCTCCTTTTTGGACAATTATGAAAAAAAATGTCTTTGGGTTAGAACCAGTGATGCAACATTGATATATGATCAATAAAAAGAGACATATAAAAAACAAGAAATAAAACAAAGTGGGAGAAAACTTTTAACCCGTTTTTTCTGCAGACAGAAGTTCAGCATACACGTACATTACTCAACCCAAAAAGTAGAGAGTAATTACACAGTTGAGAAAAAAAAAGAAAGAAGGATGACAGTTCTGAGTGCTTCTCACTCTGACCTTTTTTTATTCTGCTGGATATGAAAATTCCTTTTATGCAATCATGGTCACCTTGAGTGCTTCATCTGAATCTTTTTAAAACCTGACTCGGTGTTCTTTTTTTTTTTTTTTTTTTGCTTCTTTTCGCTCCATTCGCACCAGTGATAAAAGCACCTAAAAGCATATTGTTGCTGTCAAAAGAAAAGAAAAAAAAAAACACATCCATTTTGTTGTGCTTCTTTATCTTCCTTGAAAATAAAGTTTTACATGTTCATTTAAATCGAACATTTGGCACTTACAGCTTGTTAAAACAAGAGCGGCACAAAGAGGAATTCACCTCTCGACGGTGAATTGACTCGTTCAGATTTGTTCTAATACAGAATAGCAGGTAATGATGAAGGGATAACAGAAAAGTTTTGCACGTTTGTTCAAGCTGTGGAATCCTGGCTTATTTGTGAATCCCTAATAATTCCTTCAGGCTTGTTTAAGGAGGTTGGAAAGTTTTTTAACCACTCGGCATGTCAGTGTGTGGATTTTGACTTTTGCTCATTGTCTTGTTGAAACTGGTCAACCCCGATCCAAGCTCTGTCCATCTGATTGTGTTTTTCTCTTTGGGGACCAGGTCTCCATCTTCAACGTCGACGTCCTTCTGTTGGTTCCCAGTGAGACAGAGAGGAGGAAGAGGAGAAGAAGAAGAAAAGGAGGAGTGGGAGGACCATGAAACAAATCCAGATGTGCTTCAGGCTAGAAGAAGAGTCGAGGAAAAAGGGGGTTCATGGACTGAAGTTTAGCTGCCAATGATCACAACACCACAGTTGGAAAATGATACAGCTAAATCCGGCAAATTGTTGAACATCTTTTATTGCTTCATATTTACTTGTGAAATGAGTTTGACTGCCCAAATAAAATGTGGTTAATGCAGCCCAACGAGGCATTTTCATCGCGTTTTAAATCAATGCCTGAAGACGTTAAATCCACCAGACGAGCGCTCTGTGTGGTGCAACATTCAGAACACTGTAAAAATGAAAGCGATTATTAATTCAATCTTCCTCTCTAAATATGAAATAAGAGGCTTAAATTCACATCCAAATCCAGAAAATGTTGCCCCTGTTAATTATTAAACACCGGCTGTCCGTGCCAGAAGCGTGTCAGCGATGCTTCTGTCGGCTTTTAATTCCCAAAAAATTAGAAGAAAATCTAACACCTGCTCTTTAAAAGACACTTACGAGAAAGCAAATTTCAGTTTAGTTATTTTATGCTGTGAATGACTGATTTTTCTGAAACAAACCGAACATTTCAAACAATCCGAGAAACAGCTCCGAACACTTTGACATCTCAAGTACTTTTCCCATCAGCGATGAGAGACGTTCGCTGTCGATCTGTGAAATCACAACATCTCAACATCTCACGCTCGTCACTGAAACAATCACAGCACCTTTTCCCAACGAGCAATAAATACATATAAATATACGGGTCTACACTTGGTTTACTACACCAGAACTTGTCTATAAGAAAGTAGAAATTGTCAAATTTTGCCCCTGAACACTTGTGTACTTTTGTATTCCTGGTTGGTCCTACCTGTGCCGATGTATACAGTATAGATTATAAACACAATAAATAGTATAGTAGAGTCATCAATAGCATGAATGCAGTGAATTGAATGATGAGCATATGGATGAAAAAGTGCATTGAAAATAGATATGACGGTCTTTTATCCCTGAAACAACCTAATGTTCCTTCCTGGCTTGGATTTAAACTGATGAGATCTATGTGGTTTATATCTATACAGGAAGCTGCCGCAGTGTTATATATACATACAGTTCAATGTTTGCGAGCACAAAAAGGCAGCGTGTTCCAACCAGGTCTGTTTCTTTCTGAGCCGACTGGAGCTTCACATCAGAGAAAAATGTGAATTTAGTCGGAGATTAAAGCAGCGATTCAGATCTATAATACACACATGAGAGGGGACGAGACGCAGCAGAGGAGGGCTCGGTAATCAATTATAGCTGCTGCATGACTCTGTGTGTGTGTGTGTGTGTGTGTGTGTGTGTGTGTGTGTGTGTGTGTGTGTGTGTGTGTGTGCACAGAGTCAAGTGTTCCCTGCCTTGAAATACAGCTCCTCGGTGACAGAGAACAGTGTGTCTGCAGGGAAGAACTTCACCGAGAGTGTGTGTCAGCGTGTGTGTACCGAGTGTGTTTCCACTTTGAAGTATGACTAGGTCCTCGGTGACAGGATACACTCTGTACTGAAGAACTTTACTGTTTATGACTCTGTGTCTGTGTGTGTGTGTGTTGTCATTGTGCTTCACTGTATGTACAGATGGCAGTCGAGCAGCATGAGAAGCATAAAATCTGTGCTCGCTCTTCTTCACTCTTCGGCAGAAACTCTCATTTTTTTATCATGTTATCACACAAACATTGTTCTATCAACGCACATATGTAACATTTGCAAAGTTTACTCATTAATCATCAATTTCACCCTGTAAATTTTATTACTTGACAGATGCTTCTGTTTGTACGTTTTGCTCCAGAAGACTTTTTGTGTGTGTTTTCTGCATAGCAGCAAATTCTCCACTATTTATAGACGAGTTGAGCTATTTATAATCAGTTAGTTGGAGCTGGATGTGCAAACGAGGCCGTATTACTCAGACGATCAAACACTGAAAAATGAGTTGATTAAACAGACGGTTGCATCGTTGTTTTTCAGAAAACAAAGTAGGAATTAATTCGCACTGTTGTACGATCACAGGAGATGAAGTTTATCCATGTCTCCAGGTACTTTTCAAACCGGCTGTGCACAGGAAATACCAACTCATGACTTCTTATGAGGCTCAGCTGCCGCAGACGTTCACGTTCCTGTTGCAGTAACGGTGGTGTTACATGAACAGATATCATGTTGGCTGCAGGGGTTGAGCAGAGTGAGCACACTATATGATGGTTGTTGGTGTGTTGAGCTGCTGTGTGCAGATGATGCGTAGGCTGACAGCATCTACTCACTATTGTTTTTGTGCTTTTTTTCATATTAGAGCTGATCGACAGCTCAGTTTTCCTCAACATCTGAATCAGAAACATCTGGAAATATTCAACTACTTTTAACATGCAAATGATACACGTCATCAAAAGCACCAATCATGTAAACATTAGGAAGATTTTTCTATGACACTGTGTGGCTCAACTGGACTGAGACAAACTATTCTCAGAAAAAGAAAAGCTCTGAAAGATAAAGAAACAGGTGTGACTGTAAATGTCGACCTTTTACATTCTGCTCATATCATCCAATTATAAAATCAATTTAAAATCTTTCAGCAACTTTTGAAGTTTGGAAGCAGCAAGGGATCAAGTTTTTTTTTTTTTTTATTTGCTTTGTTGTTGTTGTTTCTTCGCTGTTTTTCTTTTACATAATTTACTTCCACTGGTCCAGGATGGTTTAAAGTATTAATAGATGTGGACCTGCATCGATTCTTACTCTCAAAGTGAAATTAATATCATCTGTGTGTCCCTTAGCCCGGGCTGCTTCTCTTTTCTTTATACACTCAACCTGTGTGTGTGTGTGTGTGAGTTTCACTGTGTGTGTGTGTGTGTGTGTGTGTGTCAGTGCTGGCAAATGAGTCTGCTCGTGTGCTTTGAAGAAATCCTTAGTGAAAAGAAATAACAAATTTAGAGAAGAGCTTTGCTGCCCTGGAGATAGAGACAGAGAAAAGTGTGTGTGTGTGTGTGTGTGTGTGTGTGTTGTCTCCATGTGTTCGTCAGCATCTCTCGATCAATCAGCATGGATTCGGGAGGGTAAAAGTACAAACTGTGCTCTCTTGTCTCTCCACCATTTCAGCGACTCCCGACTTTCTCGTGTAATCACAGAAACAAAGTGCACCTCTCTTGCTCGCCCCGCGTCTCTCTGTTTTTCTAATTGGTGTGCAGCATCCACCCACCAGCTGTCAGGAGAGGGCCCCACTGCGGAGCTCCGAGCCAGCCAATTACTGTCTAGGCAGGCGTACGCCACGAGGACCCAGTCAGACATCCAGAGGCTCCCGGAGGGCTCTGCCACGGCCGCCCGTTGACGGCGAGGGCAACGCGGGTCAAACGTCGGGGCCGCTTCCCCCGTCCGCCGCCGCGCCTTCATCTTAATGGATCTGACAAACACGAACAGCTCCAAGCCACGGGGTCTCGAGTGGGGGGGGAGTGGAGCGGGAGGAAATGCGAGGTGAGGGCCGAGAGTCGGAGAGGGACAAACAACAGAGAACAAAGAGAGCGAGCGCCTTGTGTGAGCGAGCAGTAATGCAGCTGATTAAACATCCAGCATGTCTGCGTCCAGCCGGTCGGAGGAAACTGCAGCAGTTTGGACGGACGAGATCAGAGGGCGCCGGATGGGAGGGAAAACAGTGAGATGAGAAACGGGTTTCCAGGTAACTGGACACGAGAGACAGGCAGCCAATCAGAGGCAGCGATGGAAGAAGAGAGGGGCTGATGACGCGTCGACGTCTGTCAAATGACTATGGGGGTCAATGAAACTCCTCCAAAGTCTTTTTCTTTAGGCATGTAAATATGTGATTTCCACTGTGGAGACTGATGCTGTCCCATTTTCACAATTTAAAAATATGCAGAGCTTTTTTGATCATGACCAATTTGTAAACCCAGTTGCACCACATGCACAGAAGTAGACTTGTAAACTACAGTTAGATAGTGAAGTAGGAGGATTTTGCACAAACCAAAACATTTATGCTTTATTGATCTGTCTTTGGTTATTAATTACCAATTGATTAGTTATTGATTAAAACTTATAAACACATCTTAATAACAGTATGGAAATCACAACAGCCTTCCTCTTCCATCTTTACTTGATGAATAAGAGGAATACAGATGCAAACATCATGAAGTAACTAGAGACGCTTTAATGATTGTTGTCAATACTCTACTGATCAATACGATAGATAGATAGATAGATAGATAGATAGATAGATAGATGCTGGTCTTAACATTTTAGTTTCTTACATGACTTTTTGACATCAAGGGTTCATTTGTCTTAAATTGCCCCTCTGAGATAAATAAAGTTTTTCTGAATGGATTTTTTCACCCATTAAAAAAACTCTCTTCACAGTCATACTTTCAAAAAGCATCTGCCTCTTTCCAACTTCTCATGCCACCAAACACTATATTTCATTTGCATCTGAGGGACTTCATGAATGTGTTTTCAAACTGTTACAACAACATCTAAAACAAATGAGAAGCTTTGCCTTCATGAAGCAGAACAAAGACGGCGGCGCTTCACTTCCGTATCTGAAGGAATTAAAAGCTAAACAGCAGAAGAGAGTCGGCAGCACACAGAGGAGCGAAGGGGAAGGAACTTCAAATTGATTTTAATGGGAGTGTAATAACTGTACAATCGCAAACATGTTTGCGTTCACACACTTCCCAGTGAGCGGAATGAAAGCATGCACTAATGGCAAAAACAAGTGTGGGCTCACAGACACACTGTTAGTGGACAGATAGTGGATTAATAAGACCGACTGTGTTTGTAATAGTGTTTGAAACAGCACAGCATTTTATCACCAAGGGAACAAACCGTTGAACAGGGCAGAGTTTCCAACCTGTACCTGATCTGAGAGAGAGTAAAGATTTAGTTTATGTTCAGTCGATGGTCGGAAAAATGACTCTAAATGAGCGATAATATGATCAGTAATGCTGAATGTGCAAATAAGCATCTCAGCTCCAAAAGGTGATAATGTCATCGGCGGGCTCACGGCTTGTTTCAGCCGCCGCCAAGTGGCCCTAAACATGAGTTACTGCAGGTTTTCAACATGCTCTGCTGAGACTGCACGAGAGCAAACATGGATGCAAACAAGGCATGAGTCAAAAATGCAATGAATAAATAAAGACTTAGCGAACAGTTAGACCACAGAGCAAAACCCACAGGGAGCCTTTAAACCGGCACGTCCTCGTAACAACACAACAGGTCGTTTGCCTTTGACTCCCATGATGACATATGACCACTGGACTCATGATTAATGTTGTCAAATGGTCACAGTTTAATTTAAGCACCAAAACTAGTTGGTTTAGAAAAAGATCATTGTCATTAATTCAGCCTCTCTTTGCAAAAACTCAGAAATTCTTTGCTGTCTTTACGTCTGATTGTTTATGCTGGTTTCAACTACACATGTGAGATGAAGAAAAAAAATATTAAACTCAAACACAAAGTCCATGTTAGCATGACACAGAGAATATTACGAGTGTCTCGGTTGAGATGAGATCTAAAGTGAAGTGAGAACCTTGAAGCTTCAGCTGTTTGACTTTAGAGGAAGTGCAGCTCTCATTAGAGGACGGGTCGGCCTCCCCGTCGCCGGCGCCCTGCTGCCCGACGTGGTTAACACGGACGCCGGCGCCCGGCTCTTCAGCTGCCTGTGAGAGTGTGGAGAGGCTATTAAAACAGCACTGACCTCCCAAATGCACTAAGTGTTGCTGTGAGAGCCACCGGGGACGGCAGCAGTCAAAGGAGACACGGTGAGAGGACCAAAGGGAAATTTAAATGGAAATCACTGGGCTGCGTAATGTCTCCGCGCCAACACAAACACACACACACACACACACACACACACACACACACACATTCCGGCTTCACTGAATCTGACATTTTATCACATCCGTGTTATCGTTGGACAAAGCGCCCGCTGTGTCACCGAGCAGAGATGTGAATTGAAAATGCCACTCACTCTGTAATGGAGTCATGTTATTATTCACATAATGAGTGATGAAAACACATTTGCAATGTAACTAAAGGTAAAAGCACAAAAAGCAGGAAAACAGCTACAGCTTTAATCAACATTCAATTAAGCAGTGAAAGAGTGCAGGAGAGGAGGACTCTCACCTTTGGACTGAACACTGTTTTTTTTAGATTTTAAAGCCACATGTAAAGTGCATGAATGACTGACTCCAACCTTGTTTATCAGAAGTTAACATTCTACTAATTGGAAAAAAGAAAAAATCACCATCACGTACAGCCATGGCCGAAAATTTTGGCACCCCTGCAGTTCTCTCAGATAATGCACCCCTTCTCCCAGAAAATTGTTGAAATCACAAATGCTTTGGTATTGACATGTTTTTTTCTTGTGTTTGCATTGGAACAACGCAAAATAGTAGAGAAAAAAAGACAAATCTGACATCATTTGGACTGGACAAAGAAAGAAAATGGACTGGACAAAATTATTGGCACCCTCAAGTTAATATTTGATAGCACACCCTTTGGAAAAAATAACTGAAATCAATCACTTCCTGTAACCATCAATGAGTTCCTTACACCTCCCTACTGGAATTTTGGACCACTCTTCTTTTGCCAACTGCTCCAGGTCTCTCAGATTCGAAGGGTGTCTTCTCCCAGCTGCTGTTCTGAGGTCTCTCCACAGGTGTTCTATGGGATTTAGATCTGGACTCGTTGCTGGCCACTTCAGAACTCTCCAGCACTTTGTCTTAAGCCATTTCTGGGTGCTTTCTGAAGTATGCTTCGGGTCATTGTCCTATGGGCCCTACATTGCGCCCCAAAATTGATTTGTAGTCTTCAGATTTCATGATGCCATTCACACAGTCATGGCATCCGGTGCCAGAGGCAGCAAAGCAAGCCCAAAACATCAGTGAACCTCCGCCATGTTTGACTGTAGGGACTGTGTTCGTTTCTTTGAAGGCCTCATTTCATAAACAGGTCAATGATGTGCTTTACCAAAAAGCTCTACTTTGGTCTCATCGGTCCACAGGACGTTCTCCCATTTTGGCTTCCTCATGTAAGTTTTGGCAAACTCCAGTCTGGCTTTTTTGTTATCAGTTTTCTCTGAGAAGCAGTGCATTATCTGACAGAAATGCAGGGGTGCCAATATTTTTGCCCATGATTGTATTACATGTATTTTCCTACATAATCTGCTTGTTGTGATCAAAGCATGATTCACTTTTACTTATCTGCCTTTCTCATACATATGTATCATACTGATCAACTGATGCTTGTGTTAATACTTTTTTATTTTATGCTTCTTTCAGTATAAACATGCTACAGAGAAACGTGAGGAATCGTCCAATCAGGGAGAAGTCGACCGTCGGACTGAAGCGAAGAGGCGGCGGCTGCTGGTGGGAGTTTCCACCCGAGAGCTGACAGTTCAGCACCGTGTTTGTTTCTGAGTGTCGGACTCACAGCTCCGGGGATGTGAGTGACATCAAAAGTCTTTTCTGGCACTCTGTCGTCTTTACAAGTTTCACATGTTTTATCAGGGTTTGTTCAAGAGGCTGGAGGGTCGAACGTCCTTTGAAGCTGCCAAAAGAAATGAGTGCAGTAAAATGTTTAATGTGTGTTTAGTGTTTTTTCCTGGTAACAAATGTGTCAAGCATCTGGAAATGAAGTGTAAAATGTCTGTGTGCCAGTTTTTTTCAGTGATGGTTTATGGAGAGTGAGGACGTTTTGTTCGGCCTTTACTTCTCTAAAGCGCCTCCTGAGTGGTCAGAATTGTTTGCTTCAGGGTTAAAACAAGTGAAAGAGCTTCAACGTGTTGTGACCATGAGGATCCTTCCACATATGGACGGACATGTGTGTGTGAGTGTTTATGTGCCAAAAAGTTTTCCAGTCATTTCAACATGAAACCATTTATGACTCTTTTCATGGGAAAACTAATTCCTCACCATAAACAAAGTCTTTTTAAAAACAAGACTGTGGCTAAGATTTTGTTTATTCTTATCCTCTGATGTTCCTCATTCATATTCATTCATTCAGATGTTATGCTAATATATTTTTTTAATAGAACAACAACTTTAAAGAAACATAATGACAAATACATGTTACAAACTGAGGAGAAACTGTGGGAGTGGGTTTATTGGCAGGTTTGAACAATGCTGCTGATCAGGAAAAAGGATTCATGTGATCTTCACCTGTGATTATCAGGTGTCCATCAAATCAGCTGCTCAAAGACTAAGTTAAGTTTTTCAAATTGTCTTAAGTCACTCAGACTCATGGAGGGTTGAATCAATGGCCATGAGGCTGTTTCGCCTCTCATCCAATGGGCTTCTTCACTTCTAACTGACTGGAGGCAAGAAGTTTTTTAACCTCTGTGTCTCTGGTATCAAGGTCATTGATGCCACTTGGTTCGTTAGTGTCTTTGACTGTTGAAACAAGTCAAAAATCCTGATTATTAGATGCAACTGTCAAATCGCCTGGGGGGGGGGGGGGGGGGGGAAGGGCAACTTTT
>JBBMOC010000018.1:446687-581037 GCA_037975185.1 Centropyge bicolor | reverse complement strand
GGACAGTTGTGTATTTGGGAGATAACTGGTGCCATAGACCTGCTCTGCTGAGGGAGGGTTTTTCTACTTTGACTTAAAGAGCCTCCTTTACTTCTCTTTCAAACTACCTGTCCTCCTCATCCAAAATATGAACGTCCTCGAAGCTGCATTTCTTCTTTCAGGTAAAGGTAAAGTGCTGAGTCTTGACCTGACGAGTCGACCTTCCTGTGTTGAATTTGTTTAATGGCTTCCCTGATATACAGCTCTATGCTTTCTTCATTGCATTTAACTGTAACACTGGATTTCTTGTGCTCAGGTTTGGAGTCCTCAGGTGGATCAGTCTCTGTCTGAATATGTTGCTGGGTTTGAAAGATAACCGAGAATCTTCACATAAATAATTCACCAGCAAAAACCCAAGATTACTGTTGTGGAGCAGGAATATGTTTATTCTGCTTCTGTTTAATGGTCTCCCTCTGATTCATCTTGCGACGACTTCCTGACCCGAAGGTCGGCTCCTTGGAGTCCAACATATTTTTTTTTTTCACCCAGCTGAACTGCGAGCTACTTTTTCAGGATGAGAAGTTCATGGAAACAGCTGAAAAAGTGAGTCCAGCTTTATCATCATAATTACAGCATTTCAAGTGTAGTCTGAGCTACAACAGGTTTTCTTTGTACAGCGAGTGAGATTTGGAGACAGTCTCTTTGTTTCAGTGTGAATGATAGTGTGTGAACGGACACACAAAAGCACAAACATGCTAAAATTCCTCGGTTGCTGCCAGTGTTTTTCTGCCAAAATAGGAGCAAATCTTAGTGAGAATTTCTTGTAAATACCACATTTTCATTTTCAACCCATGCATATGCACTATAGACTGTATAAAATATGGACGTAGTGTCCGTGACGTCACCCATAGGTTTCTGAAAAGCAAAAATGAAGCAAATCGTAGTGCGCAACCATCTTGGTAGCCTACCTCTGGTTACTCCAAATATGGACAAAGAGGTGGAGCGAGGGCGGAGCTGAGGCGGGTCCTATGGGCCGGCTGAATGAACGCTATTGGCTGAAAAAAGCCGCTTTATTCGAAATAATAAAACTAGCTACGGCTAACCAGCTAAGTTAAATGCTAAATATCGTTGCTAGCCGGCTAATCCCACGACGATCTCTTTCCCAAACTCAGTGACTAGAATTAGCCGGGGTGACGCCCTTTAGACTGTCAGTGGCTAGTTGTCAATCAAAGTGGTGCCACTTAGATTGACAGCTATGAATTGTGCATAATGATGTATGCTGTATATTTTAAACGAACGCCTTATAAAAAAAATTCGCCTCCCCCCCAGAGTTGTCATGGAGTAGAAAAACAGCTTATGAGACTAGAGCCATGTTTTGAACCAGGCTGTAAATATGTTTTTTTCTGTCGTAAAATCGGACATTTTAACATGGGGGTCAAATGTAATTGACTCCCTTCTGCGGCCTGCTCTAGCGGTTATTCTGAACTGCAGCTTTTTTGCACTTCCGCATTGGCTTCACTTTTCAGCGCCGGAGGTTGCCACTTGATATGCACACATTATATTTATAGAAGCACGTAGACACAGACGAACACAGCATTAAAAACCCACCATGCAAACAGCTCACAGGTTCATAACGGATACAAAAGTTGGCGAGAGTTGCCAGCTCCAGATTCCTCCATGAATCACACCTGCCATCCTCCTCCCAGCCATTCATCAGGAAACCTCCATTTACCACACACGGCCGCCGTGTTGGCCCGCGCCGCTCTCTGGAACCACTCACCGCCGCATTTAGCCTCACGCACGCATCAGGACACGGCTACGAGGGGGCTGTGATTATCGCATTGTTAATTGATTACCTCGAAGACGGCGTCTCGCTCCCGCCCGCCGCGGCTGCCGGGAGCAGCCGCACCAACGTCGGGATGAACGAGCGCCTTCGAGTCAAACGTGGCAGAGGACGGCCACGCATCTGGCTGCTCGCATCCCGTCGGCGGCGAGGAGAAGCCGAGCCTTTTGTCTGCTCGAACAATGAAGCACCTGTGTTCAGAGCACACGCTCATTGTTGGATACTTGTGGGTAATTGCTCACGGCCGTCGGTTGTGTTTTCAGCTCGACTGTTGGGAAGCGGCAGGCAACATTGCCTCACAATCAAAGCCTGATTATTTACGTGGGGTGAGAACATTTGAGGGAAATTGCTCTTGGATTGCGACGCAGTAACACAGAGGTCCCACTCAGAGTGAACGTTTGGCTGTGGGCGGCTGTTCAGCTGCAGCAGCAACACTGGGAGAGAAGTAGGGATGAGCCGGATACTCGTTTCAGACAAGTATCCGTTACAGATAAAGCATTATGGACGAATACGATTATGATACGAGTAAAATCCGTCAATATCTGTCCTCGTGCTGAAGGAAAATCCTCATTGTGTAACTGACTGTCTTCGCGCTCTGTGATTGGCCAGTCACACACAGCGGCTTTTTTCAGCCAATAGCGTTCATTCGACCCGCCTGAGCTCCGCCCTCGCTCCACCTCTTTGTCCATATTTGGAGTAACCAGAGGTAGGCTACCAAGATGGCTACGCACTATGATTTGCTTCATTTTTGCTCTTCAGAAACCTATGGGTGACATCACGGACAATACGTCCATATTTTATACAGTCTATGCTCACAACATACGCGCGGTGCATTTGATAAGACAGAGCTGAAAACGGCTCGCGGCACGTCGGTCAGTGCCTCCGCTCAGGTCGGATTTATTTATTTATTTTTTACCGTCTGCTTGCTCTTAGTTTGACTGGTGATATGAAGTCAGTTGAACTGAACGCAGTGCTTTTGAGAAGAATACAGTGAACAAGGCTGACATATTATTTCCCTGTTTGCCATCACTGGATGTTTGCATGAATCATGAAGTTCACACAGATCATTAAAAATAAACAGTCTTACAGACCACTTATACACATACACACATATAGCTGAACATACAAATTAGCCCATATTAATATTTTTATTGTATGTGGCTGCATGCAGTATCTGACACTTTGTCTCTGCAGTTAATGAAAATAATATTATAAATATTATGGAGATATACTGTATATAGGCTTTGAATACAGTAGATTACCAACTGCTGATCAATCCATATCAATTTCAGACTTAAAATAATGTACTGTTTTAAGCCCCACACATTTCTGCACTCACTTCCGGTTTAGGCACCGCGCACTCCGAGTACAGATACAGATACAGATAATGTAGATGGTTAAACAGATACAGATACAGATAGTGGTGTACTCGCTCATCCCTAGAGAGAAGGACTGCAGTGAGCGTTACATGTAGTGTAGCTGACGTGAGTGAGCAAACATTACCGATCGAGTCACTTTATGAGTCATATCTTAAGAGACGTCTTTGGCAAACTGTGTCTTAATTTACTCTCTTAACATGATGCATCCGAAGTGTTCTAAAGTCTAAATTAATTCTCTGAAGTTCAGGCGGCAGGAGACGAACATTAACCCACAGATGGATTGTGGAACATATAAGTGCAACACATCAAACCATCAGTTGCATCAGAGTTCAGACTCCATGTGGTAACTGAACACAATTTACCACAAAGAGAGAGAAAATGGCATCATGAGCTTCCAGGCGTGCTCACATATGGAGCATCTCCTGAATACTTCGTCTGTGTGTGTGTGTGTGTGTGCAGATCATGTCCAAAATCCAGAAACATCTTTTCCTCTCCTTCACGTCCTCAATGTGTGCCAGTTTGTTTGCTGCCATCTCTCACTTCCCCGCTCTCCTGTGTCCATCACTCACCTGCTACTTCCTGGATTGAGACCTCTCTTGACTATATGACAGTTTGTTCGTTGAAAAATGGACCGAACAGCCAAGAACAGTGTTTTGAGGCAACACTTTTCTGTTATTTGTCGCCACATTCATCGCTCTGCAGGAGATAATACTTTTTGGATGTGGTTTATTTTGCAATATGTCGTTTTTTGGCGAAGCACATTTCTCCTCCTCAGAACAGTTTGGCCTGTTTTTTAAATGTGTTTTCACCAGATATTTTCAACACTAACAGGAAAGTTTGGGTTTTAATCAAGACTTGATCTGAAGCTGAGGAAGAGCAGTTCATTCCATTGGCAACGTTGGTGAAAACTGAAAAGGATTTTGAGTCACTTTCAAAATGCTTTTAAAAGCTTCTTGCAAAGAATTCACATATGAAGGAAAGACTCCCATAAAAAGAGCCTAATTATGCATTATTTGAATACTGAAGCACAAAATGATGATGTGATGAACTGATCCCCGGAGGCCTGCTATTAATTCGTAATCTCTTCTTTGACCTTTGTGCAGCACATAGCATACATTTATAGGCGAACACTGTGTAAACATCACACGTGCACATGTGCATCTGCCTCGGGGAAAAAAAAGAGGGTTCAGCAGCGTGGGATTAAATGTCAGGACGAGCGGTGCTGATGAGCATGTGAATACGAATCAGAGCCTTTAATTGTCTGTGAGTCATATGTGTCATTAGTTATGGTTGGACTTGAGTTGACACATGGAAACCTCTTAAAGTGGCAGGTAGACAACCTCCGGTAAGATGGAGCTACAGGTGTGTTTTAACCAGCTCACAGACGGACGGAGACGGCAGCATGGAGAGAGAGGCCGCCACAGAGACAGGCCGACAAACACTATGAAGGCTGAGGTGAATTCTGGGATATGACAGACGGGAGCAGGGAACAGAGACTGAGTCGGAGGGAGTTTGCAGGAAAGTCTTTCATGACACAAAGAATCTGGCAACATGTGCGTGAACTGGAGGCTTATATAGTGGGCTGATTGGTGATTGGCTGCAGCTGGGAGCACAGGTGAGCTGAGGAGGTGGGCGTGGCCGACAGGTGAGGTGAGTGGAATAGTACTGGGAGAATGTAAATCTGTAACAATATAGTTTAGAGATCACAAAAGACGTGAAGCAGAAGTTTTTAAATGTTCAATAATAATAAATAATAATGTTCAATAATAAAAAAAATAATGTTCAATAATAAAAAAAAATTATATAATAATAAAAAAGTTCAATAAATTAATAAAAGCCTATTTAATCCTTCTTATTTGAGTATGTATGAATTGCAAATATATCTTTTTTTAAGATGCCTCCTGCTTCACTGAGAGGTTGGTACGCTATATATACACACACATCTTTCTGAACAGTGGAGGTCATAATATGGATTTTTAAGATGTTTCAGGAAATGGGACTAAGATCTTAAATGAAGTTGGGAGCTCTTTGACTTCTAGTGCAGGATTCTAGAAATTCATGAGCTGTCACTGCCGACTCAGTCGTGACACATTTCTCGAGTCGCTTCGTCGTCCCGGACCTGGCAAAAGAGAATCCGCAGCCTTTGTTCTCCTGACCATCACTCGCCCTCCTCTCCCTCTTCATCTCATTCTGTTTGTGTTCCTCCCTTGTTCTTTTCCGTTTTAATGAGTCCTGCGAGCCGCTCTCCTTTGAAGCCTTAAGCCGAGCAATTAACGTACAGCAGAGGCCTCGGCTACAGTCCTGTAAAGAAACTGGCACGTGTGTGTGTATGTGTGTGTGTGAGTGTGTGTGTGGAAGTCGGCTTCAAAACAACACACACAACACGGAGTTTTTCTTCTCAAACTATTTTCAATTATGTGACATTTTCTTCACTCACAGGCGTCGCTGCTTCAGAAGAGGTGGCCACTGTGCTCTGAGTGCTCCGGCCTTTATCACAGGAAAAGTTTGTCCTCGTTTGACTGAAGTAATTGAAATGAGTTCCCCGAGTTCCCATCAAGCTGCACCGAAAAATAAGAGTAGCCTCCCTGATCTCAAGTGGATCATAACGTCATCATGCTGACAGTCTTTATAATGTTCAGTATGTCCCTTTGCATGTGTGTGACATAAAATACACTTTTACACAAACAGACGAGTGTGTGTTTGTTTAAACATCGACTGACCGAGATCTTCATTGTTTCCACTTTCACAAAAGCTTTTTGGGCATCAACATGCACATGTGTACATATACACATGTTTTATATGTAGATGATTCATGCAGTGACTTATTTGTGGACACAGACACACACACACACACACACACACACACACACTGTTCCTCGCTGGAAATGCCACTTTTTCCTTGAATGCCACGTAAATTGAGCTGGATTAATAAGGATTAGGCCACATGAAGAAAAGCAAAGTTGCAGGAATAGTTTAAATGCATGCACACACACACACACACACACACACACACACACACACACAAGCTTAAATGACTAAAAGACAGATGGCAAATAAAGAGAGACAGAGGAGAATGAAATTAAATACTGAGAGAAAATATGACTTTGTTTTCAGAGTAATGAATTTTTAAACACGTCATCCTTCAAAGTTCAAATTACAATTTAACCTCGCTTTGGTTTAAATCTTGCAGGAAATGAAAAAGTCTGTTCGGAGTCTGGTCGGGAACGAAAATTTGACCTGTGTGTTTGACTCAGACCAAACTGACCAAACTAATCTGGTGAATCATTGATGTGGCGTGAAATCAAAATCAAATCAAACAGAGTGACTTCACCTGAGAAACTCGGAGTAACTTTCAGAAGCTGCAACAGATTTATTCTCTCTCTCTCCTGTGGCAGTGAACACAACAAACGGCCTGAGGATAACCGTGCTGCGTTCAGCTTCGCCAGATGAACACTAACAGCTCCGACTGCTGAGCGTACGGACGCTCGCTCGCCCACGCGTCAGGAGAGCCTCTCTCACTGAAGGTGCCCACACACTAACTCTCTCCTCTGATGACTGTCGGAGCTCGCCCGGTCTTCGTCTGTCCAGCAGAGTAATGGAGAGTCCGACGGTCGCCGCTCACGGCCGGTTGGTTCTGACTAACAACACACTGTCACAGATGAAGTGATTTTAGAGCCTCCAGAATCTAAATATCAGCCTTTTACATGATGTGTGTCATTTAGCATCTGAGCTCTCACTGAACCACAGTCAGAGCTTTATGTGCTTTAAATTCATATCTAGGGACCGGCATCGTAAATTAGCTTAGGCTATAAATGCTGTGGTGTGTTGCCTGGTTCATGCTACACTTTAGTCCTTATGCAGATAAACATTAAATGAATAAATAATTGGGAAGCACACAGTGAATATAGCTGCATTGTGTTCAGGGCTCTTTCATGTTAACGCTCCTGACTTCTCATTGGAAGAGTCGTCCTCCCCGACCAGGGAAGTGCTTCTATAATATTATCTTTGTAGCACTGCTGCTGTGGCTTGAAAATATTGTTAAACCTTAACCTGCGGTGTGACAGTGAAAACCTTTAGAAGAAGACGACACTGAACTGTAAGCTGTTCATATCACTAATATTAATTCAACCAGGAGAGATGAGCATGTGAAGATAATTTATTACAACAAATGACATGATGATGATATTGATACTGATGGACTCTGGGGGGAGACGATGATTGAAGATCCACTATCCGAGCCGATTCAGGATGAACCCCCCCCCCCCCAGAGTCCTGGCACTGTGGTGGTGGTGGCAACTGGAGGCTGAGAAGCTGGATGGGTGATTCAATTTCAATTCAATCTTATTTAAATAGCACCAAATCACAACAAAAGTCATCTCGAGGCACTTTACATACAGAGCAGGTCTAGACCATATTCTTTAAGAGTTACTGATAGAGACCCAACAGTTCTCATCAGGAGCAGCACTTGGTAACGGTGGCGAGGAAAAACTCCCTTTTAACAGGCAGAAACCACAGACAGAACCATGCTCAGTAATGGACAGACATCTGCTGCCACTGATTGGGTTGGAGAGAGACAGACAGAGATGGGGGGGGGGGGCACTGCAATACTATGATCCACAGGTGTGACAATAGAGATAATAACGAAATTGAACAGAGCTGTGAGCAGTCGGAGGCCTGAAAACACAGGTCCGGACTCTGCAGCTGTGATGAACGGACTCTTAGACGTGGAACGGGTGTCTGCCCCCCAAACCCAGACAGGACTCTGATCCCATAGGAGAGGGTGAAGAGGATGATGATACTTCCAAGGTGGAGATGGGGAGGTGGAGGGGCGATAACCAGCATGAATGAGCTAGGGCAGAGAAAGATCTAAGATTTAAAAGGAGAGCACGAAGATGATTGGCTAACAATGAGGGTGTGTCACCGTGCTATTGGCTGGAAGAGAACAGCTGATTACAGGTGACAGCCCCAAACACTAACAGCCTGAAATGAGCATGAGCATGTGCAGTAGGAAAGATGAGGAACAGCTTGTGAATGAAAGTGTTAATGTCTTTCTGGCTGAACTTGGCTGTACGTTAAACAAACCTCTGCTGAATCCAGGCAGTATCAATCTATGACGAGGATCAGGAGCAGCAGCTCATCCCACCACTGATCCTCCTTCTTTACAGAAATCCCCTCAGGTGTCACACGGTTACATTTCTCAGATTTCTGTCACGTCTGACCATCGTCCCGTGACACTGACCGCTTTGCCGTTTTCACATGTGAGAAGCGATTAACTGAGACGGGGAGGAAAAAAAAAAATGGAGAGGTCGAGAGAGAGACAGATTATGTTTGATTACTCATGTCAGATCCAATCACATTCATGTCACGCAGCTGATGAACTCATACAGATATTGACGGCAGTGAAATTCCAATTTGAATATATTAGAGTTCTGAGGGTTAAAAGTGTGTGTGGACCGAACCTGTGTGTGTGTGTGTGTGTGTGTGTGTGTGTGTGTGTGTGCTGGTGAGCTTCCTGGTGACTAATGTATGTGATTACTTCGTCTTTGTTGGCTTTAATTTGTTCTCAGGTACACTCACACACAAAGACACCGCTTAAAACACACACACACACACACACACACACACACACACACACACACACACACACACACACAAAGACACAGCTTAAAACACAACACACACACACACACACTCACACACAAAGACACCACTTAAAACACACACACACACACAAAGACACAGCTTAAAACACAACACACACACACAGACACAAAGACACCACTTAAAACACACACACACACACACACACACACACACACACACACACACACAGCTTAAAACACACACACACACACACACACAGCTTAAAACACAAACAAACACACACACACACACACACCCTTTGAGCAACTAATTGAAAAACTAATTAAAATGTGAGAAGAGTCTTTAGGTGTTGTGTTGAGCACAAAAAGCCCCCGCTGACCCACTTCCATATACAGGTAGGGCGAAGCAGCTTCCATCGCTGCTTTAATTAGAGCGCTCTTTCTAATTGTGCTTCAAACGCCAACGAGCGTGGTCTCCAGAGACTTTTTATAGCGGCGAAGGTGTGAAAGGAGCCAGCGTTGTGTGCGTGTGTGTTCTTACAGTATATTTTGCCGGCGCTCCTAAATGTGCATGACAGTTTGTCAGCAACCATTTGGCCTTGCATCAGCTCGGAGACTCACAAACGCTCGCAAGGTTAAACTAAAAATAACATTTCTCTGCTCTCTCTCTCTCTCTCTTCCCATTCCTCCCTCTCTTCCTTCTCCCTCACTCGCTCGCTGCTCTCAGATCTCCTCCCTCCTCCTCCATTCCTCGGCCTCTTCTCTGCTAATTAGCTCTTTTGCCATCTACCATTTAGAGATGAGAGAACCAGCATTTAGCCAGTGACACCCAACAGTAATCATCTCCGGCTGCCTGTGCCCGGCCTCAGTCAGCTGAAGTGTCCTGAGTCGAAGGGTTTAAACACAGGGCATGTAAAGCATAAATATGTCTTTCATGTTGATGTAAATATGCACACACACACACACACACACACTCAGAGTGCTCTCGGCCTGCGTTCACCACTTCACCATAATGTGGACAGACCTTTGGCCCCGAGGGCAGATGATTGTGTTAAATAGCATCACTGTCAGAGAGCAGCCTGAGCTCCTCGTCCACCGCCGCGCCGCAGTCACACGGTGCTGGTGCAGCAGGAAAATTAAATGCCCCCGCGCTCCCACCACCCCGAGCGCCCGAGGCCGTGTTCTGCACGTCATCCTTGATACGACCCCCTGCTGTTCTGATTATGTCACCGTACCGAGGCTAAGGAGGAACGGCCGGAGCGGGATGGGTTGAAAAGAAACGTGTCAAAGAAAATGCAAGGGGGGGGGGGGTCATGGCATGGGTGTGTCATCTTGGGCTTCTTATATTTATCTGAGGCTTGTTTTAAAAAATGTTGGGAAATGTAGATAACAACCGTCTCCATCTTGATGTTTGCAAGCTAGTGTGTTCTGACCTCATTGAAATGAAAGAGTCAGTCTGAATCTTTCCTGACAACTACACATTGTCCAGGTTAATTTTCTAATTCATCAGAGCCATCCAGCAGAAATCATGCCCTGGAGCACATTAGTATTTACCACGACCTTCAGTCTTTAACCCTGTATCACCGAACATATCATATATGATCCATGAGTTTTGGAGGCTCCGACATCATTAGTGTGCAAAATAAAAAGGTTGTGAACCACAAAATGAGCCAAAATAAATGAAGTGTTCCTCTTCCACCTGCTAGTTCTGTTGGTGGATTTCTCATTGCTGCATCAGAGCAGGTACTAAAGATAGCATGAAGTAATAACAATAATAAATAGTGGAATAGAAATACAAATATCTTCTTGTTTGGAACTAGAATGATCAATTTGTTACATATTTTTGTTTCAATATATTTTTGTTGAATGAAATTTAATGAAACTTGAGTCTCAAATGATGATGATGATGATGATGCCTCAAATAAGATAAAAATTGAAACTCATATATGGAAATTGATATTTGAAAATTTGTTTGTTTGTTTGTTCAGAAGGAGCATTAAAGACTCCAGATTCCAAGAACTGGAATTTTCTGTCAATTATTTCATGGTTCAGCCTTTACAGGGTTAAGAAACCTCTGATCAGACTTTTTTCAGGACTGAAACTCAAGATCATCTCATAGTTTAGTGAAACAAGTGCAAACGACATTTTTGCCTGATGTGCAAACGTGACGCACCACAATTTTATATCATCGGCCTGAAATGCGTTGGCGTGGATACCACTCAGTGTTACTAATACAGCTACTTGTTCACAGTTCCTGAGGCGTCTTTACATTTCAGATTCTTTGTTTACCTGACTTACCTGTTACTACAGTGATAGTGTGTTGCGTGAGTTCTGCCAAACTGTGTTTAAATACACGGCCGTACTATGAATGCATACAAAGACACAGAGGACTGCAGACGTGCTTCTGTTGCACATCTCATGTTAACAAAGTGCCAGTAAAAGCAACTGTTTGTGAAGTTTAGTGTGAGGTAAATAAAACCTCAGGGTGAAATCGGTGCTTTTTGAGCAGAAGAAAAAATCTCACAAAAAAATACAAAAAAAATATGAGTCTGCGTTTTGCAAAAATACAAAATTGCAAAACTCGACACATAATTTAGACAGGGAACAAAATCAGTCTAATGTTTTTCTGTCACTCTGAGCTATGAAACAAATTTTACAGCACAAAGACAATGAAGCTGCATTGATTCTTTACATTGCACAGCCTCGAACAATCAAGCTAATTAGATTGAGTTAATGAGAACCAGCTAATAACAGAGGAGATTGTTCCAGGTGTGAGTGATTCGCTATCACGATCCATTTCCTTCTATCTGTTTCTCCTGGCTGCTGCAGATAAGAACGAGTTTAAATTGGTGCAAAAAAATATAAGAAACAATAGAATGAGGACGTGACAGTGAAAAAATAAAAAATGGAAATTAGAAGAGACGAACAGAGACACTGACCAAAGTGACTGGGAGCGATTTTAACAACAACAAAGACGGACATGAGAAAGACTGTGGCTCTGTTTACCTGGATTCAGAGTCCTGGTCATAACCAGATTATTGAAGTAACCCAGATTCAGGTCGATGCATGTGGAACACAGTTTGTCACCACTGACTTGCTTCATCACTATTTTCCCCCTGAAACTAAAATCGGTTTGTCAGCTTAGTTAGAACTTGGAGCTTCCTGCATATTTCATTAGCTTTACTGTAACTTAAAGCTCGTGAGACAGACTTTTCAATTTATTATGAGGGTGGTCGATCTTTAAAATTAGTCCTGAAGAGTGAGTGGAGCCAGATTGAGTAACGGGCGATGGAGCTTTAACTGATTGTCGCCAACACAGGAGGACGGTCCTGAGTAGAGGTGTGCGATACTGCAAGATTTGGTATCGATCCGAAACCAAGTAAATACAGGGCCAGTATCGCCGATACCGATACCAATACCGATACTTTTAATATTTAAGGTTGATGTACCATCACACTGCTGACCCTTAGGTGTTTTTGTGGTTTTTTCCTTGGGATTTTTTTGCTATAACCCAGAACAGAATTTGGCCAAAGTTTAAAGGTGACTGCAAAATACTTTGTTATCAAAAACAGAAGCAATAGAGTAGTAAGTTAAAAAAAAATCCCCCAAACATTATGTGTGCATTTTTTTCTTTAAAAAAAATTATTATATGAGAGCAAATTGAAACAAAATCTTTTTAGAGGTGGGGGGTCATTAAAGTATCGATAGTACTGACATTAAAGTATCAATCTCATCACGCTAGTATCAATCCGATAGCGATACCAAATTGGTATCGATACAATCGATTTTTGGATCGATCCGCCCACCTCTAGTCTTGAGCTCAGGTGATCTGGAAACAGCAGGAGGGACGTTTCCAAACGTTTGTCCTCGATTATTGACAGAGTCTGAGAAAAGTTATAAAATGACTTAAAGCCTCTTCGAGTATAATACGACCATAACTGGATAACAGCCAATAACAAGGCTGCTCCATGATGCCTGAAAATGTATCTGAGTGAGAAACAGACGTGATGCCGCCAGAGAGAAAATGTGAAACTGGGCGAGTGTTTTAGTTTGTAAAAGAAAGACAGAGAGACACAACAGGAGATGAAGACACGAGCTGTGAGGCCAGAAAACAACGTCACAGGGTATAAAATAGGAGTTAAAGTGGGGGGAACCACCCTGAGAGGTAGCACGGTGCGGGCAGGATGAAATATTTACAGGAGAGAACTAGAACTTTATCCAAGTCTGAAAAATAGATGAGATCTCCGAGGAGCTCCGAGGTCTCTCCGTTCACACGAGAGCGGAATTGTTCAGGGATTACAAATTAAAACTGACCGAGCGCAGACACGCCTCACATGTAACTCTCATAATGAAACATAAATAATGCAAACCCATTTCACTGATATGCATAGAAATGATCTCGTAGGTAATTTGCTCGTATGGAAAGCTGAATGTTTGATCACAGGACCAACCGATTCTGACATCACCCAACTTTCAGTTTTACATTTGTTGAGTCGCACAAGGTCTAACTTCCAGCTTCTGTATTGGGTTATGTGGTAAAACTGACACCTGTGGATCATCAGTCGAGTCATATTCTGCAAACTGTGAATCTACAGATCAGATGACAGGGTTTGGTTTTCTTAGGTTGTTTCTGTGTTTGAGTCCAGAGACAGGGGGCGGGGCTTCCAGGTATTGACACAGTTTAAGAACAATCCTGACTCACCTGCTAGCTGCCAGATTGTTGTATTGGTCTATCTGTTATGGTCTGGTATTTGTGTGTGTGATTTGGTTTCCCCTCCCCGGTTCTCAATCACCAAATCAACCTGCTCATAAAAGGCTGGTCCGGACCTCACTCCAGCGCCAGATTATTCCGTCACGCATGGTATTCTCTAGCTCTCGTTATCTTCCTGTGAAACGCTTCCACTTGTTAATCCTGTCTCTTGTAAGTTTTTTGCCACGTGTTTTGTCATTGTCACCCTTACCTTGTGTTTTGTCCTCCAGATCCAGCTCCAGCCACCCGCTGCCATGCCCCTCTGCCAGTCGTCCTCCTGTTTCCTGTTTTCCAGCCGTGCCCAGGCTTTCCGCCGCCTGTTACCATACCGGAACTCACTTCTTCTTTGTGTGTATTTTCCTCTTTTGTGAGCATTGAATCTTTTTTTTCCTGAACACTCTGAGTCCGCCTCAGTTGGTCCAGACCCGAACCTTAACACTATCGTTGTCTCCAATTGGATGTTTCCTGTGTTTTTGTCCAGTGCATCTGACCGTCGAGCTCCAGCACCTCAACCACCACCCACCCTCCGGCCTCTCTACACTAAAGCATGAAGCCATTTTCTACAGACTCATCAGGAGCAGCCTCTGTCTTCCCTTCATTTTGATACTGAAGAAAAAAGACTGAAGATTGATCAGTTGTTGTTGCTATTCCTGAAAAGGGATTTCTACTGATTCAATAGAAAGAAAACTAACCAGATTTGATCAGGTATCACTTAAGTGGAAAAATTCAACACCATCATCAACACTCTGGTGTAGAGGTGAAGGCACTGATGACGTCCCCAGTTTGGATCTTTATTGCAACCATTCCCCTTCTCTTCCTCATTTTCTGTATCCACTCGCATAAAAATGCTTGAAATCTTTAATTGTCAAAGAAAACAGAAAAGTGTTCATCCTTTCAGTCGACTTCCAGGGTCTTGCAGAATCCAAGCCAAGAAGCAATGAAGTTGCTCTGCCAGTAATTAGAAAAGCTTCATTTTACAGGGAACAGAATATACTGTTTGACACGACTCCTCAGTGGAGACACGACACATGGAAAAAAAAAATGCATGAAACATCCTCAGCCGAAGCAGAATGCAAATGTTGCATTACAGATGAGACATTATGCAAATGTGAAATTACAAATAAACAGTATGTAAATGCGATTTTTTTATATTTAGTGGGTACAATGTCGTCAGTGTTCTTCGGGGTGAGTGAGTCTGCAGAGCTGACTCCCTGATTTCAGCAGTGAAGGTGGAACAAAGTGGGGTTAATGAGCAGCCTCTTCCTGCTGCTGCACCCATCAGTCCTCCACCCGGGTTAAAAGGGATTATTGACATCCACAAAGTACCTCAGATTTTAAATGAGTGAAATTTGTGTACTTTTTCTGTATCTTTCTTTCGCAGCTCCTTTTTAGGCTGCAATAATTATTACAATGCTGCAAATGTGTTTCTGGAGGAAAGGTAAGGAGGATGCACGGATGCCTATACCTGACTTCTAGTATAATAGGTGTTAGCATCTTAAATGAAATGATTGATCTGTAGTCGGCGGGTTGAGAAACTATCTTGAGGTTTATGTTGCAATGAAGACATTTTTAAAAAAAATATTTGATCTCTGTTAAGGTGGATGGTTGTGGACTCAAATGCAACACACAAAAAACAATGCTTAGAAATGCCTTTAATGAAGGCGAAGAAATCTTAACAAAAAACCAGGGTCGGGTCCAGCAAGGTCAAAAACTCCACAAACATAAATAACAGACAAGAAGATGAAGAAACGAGGAACAAGAACAAGAGGAACAAACAGCAA
Organism: Centropyge bicolor; assembly: GCA_037975185.1. Lineage (NCBI taxonomy): Eukaryota > Metazoa > Chordata > Actinopteri > Pomacanthidae > Centropyge > Centropyge bicolor. Next base: position 565,702 of record JBBMOC010000018.1, on the reverse strand, counting down.
CTGGAACAACTAACACAAAGAACAACTAACGATCTGGTAAGAACAGACTGAAATGAACTGGCTTTTATAGAGTCCTGATGGTGATTGGCTGCAGCTGGGAACACAGGTGATTAGATGAGGTGGGAGGGTCTGGTAGGAGAGGTGAGGCAGAGGCGGGGTGAGTAGGAGAGTACAGAGACCTGAAGTGAGAAGCTATGGCAGGTAAATAGTGACAGAACTAAAACAAGGCAAGACTACAACATGACGAAACTAAGACATGACAAGACTACAACAAACACAGCAGGACAAATACAAGACATGAACAGAACGAAGACAAAACAGGGGACTATGACAGGACAGAGACGGACTGGAACTGAGACAGAGCTGGAAAGGTCGGAAAAAAACTAAAGCTGAACCAAAACTAAAACTAAACAAAGGCCAGACTGGCTGGAAACTACAACAATCTCATGGGTGTCTTTTTTGGATTTTAAATAAAGGACAAGTCTCAGCAAGGATTGTTAGTAGTACATTACTAGTATTAATGGAATTCAATGTAAATCCAAAATTAATGGCACTCTTGGACACTCAACAGGAAGCCTGAATTATAAACTGAGGGGTGGAGTTTCAAAGAGTTTTACTAAACAGGAAAAATGAAAAATGGGATCCAGCATTTTTGAGTAACAGACCAGATTCCAAACTTCATGGAAGTCCAACCTTAAATTTCTGGAGTCCTCTTTTAATTCAGCATTGAAACCACCTCAGAATGATCAGATGATGATGACTGTGTTTGGCACAATTAAATCAATTCAACATGTCTAAAGTCTGGCATAACATGACCTCCATGTTGCATAAGCACATGAGTCAACTTTGAGAACATCATCTCTAAAATTCTCACTGATGTAGCTTTGTCTTCTCTCATTCTGATCCTGAGCCAAAAAACTGGCCAAATGGAGCAACTGTATAAAAAGGCGTTTTCATGTATAGCTTTCTGAAGAAGCATCTCGAGGAGCCAGATCTCACTGTGCCGTAATTTATCTTCAAGAGGAACATGTGTTTCAGAAGCAGAATAAAAAGACAAAAAAAGGAAACCTTGATCAGCTCTTCGCTCTAATTTGCTTCGATATAGAAGCTTCTACAGATGAGATTATTATTTAATAGAGCAGCTGAGAAAGTCCTCCACTCTTGAATAACATGGAGAATCTGACAGTAGTTTATCTGGTTATATCCTACACATTTACTTTGTCAACCAATTAGAGAGCGTGGAAGAATCCTCCGTCTCCTCTGCGTGTCCTCTGCCTGAATATCTCTCCTCTCTAATATCTCTCTTCCTCGTTCGTCCACATGCAGAATAAGCCCAGAGATAGAGCGTAATTACCGGCAGAGAAAGCGCCTAAATTGACATTCTCACCGCCTCTCGGCTCGGAAAGGTCCCTGTAAGAGGCTTACGACGTGACAAACCTGCTGCGTTAATAGGTTAATGCTTAAGCCTCGCCGCCGCCGCCGCCTTCGCTTCCTCTCTACACCTTCATGTATTTGTTGTGAACGCACTCGCTCATTTCTCCCTGTTTCCGAACGCTTCCCCCTCGTTTTCATCTCGCCTTTCATAATGCAGTGGCCTGTGTGCGGCTCTTTGTCTCTGCTTAATTAACATTTAACTAACACATTGTTTTTCTTTGTGAGATTTCTTCCTCGCCTTCTTCTTCTTCTTCTTCTTCCTTCCTTCCTCCTCGCTCCCTCATTACTTTGTCTTCCTCTCTGCCTCTCTCTCTCTCTCTGTCTCCGTGTCGTCTTTGATTTCAGCCCTGCGGCGAACTGGTGAGTCGTCGCCGTCCTCGAATGGATAATTAGAATTGCACCGTGGCGCTGTGTAATTGTGGAAGTGTTTTCATATATGATTAATGCAGCTGCTTCAGTAACAGTCAGCCGCGCAAATATTCACATCAACACGTTCTTGACTTCAGAGTTTTATCTACCAAACTATTCCACTACTTTTTTTTTTTTTCTGTGTCTCTTGATGTTTCATTGCTGGCAGTTCTTTCTCCTATGAGGATACACACACACACACACACACACACACACACACACACATGCAGACACACCTATTTTCCATCGCCTTGCCTCCTCTTGTCTCTACTCTCAATCCCTCCTCAGAGTTTTCTTCTCCATTGAGAATAAGCTGCTTTGCTGACACACACACGAACACACCCTGCATGCATTTGCACACTTACGCCGACATACACAAATGGTTGCTGTCATTTTTTCACCAGTTGTCTCTTCCCTCTCTCTCTCTCTCTCTCTCTGTCTCATCCTACCAGAGTTAGTCCCTGAGTTCTCTTCTCCTGAGAGGATATGCATCTATAAAACACACACATTCATGCACAGGCTCACTCAGAAACAGCAGCTCTCTCTGTTGATGGATTGGCCTCCCCCGTCCTCCTCCTCGCCTCCTCCTCCTCCTCCGACTCCTCTTCCCAGATGACGACTTACAACCGGGCAGCCTCCTCAGACTCTTGTCTCAATAATGTGATATCCATGTTTTGCAGCACGGCCCCCCGAGGAAGCCGTACTTTTCCGCCCTCGTGCCTCAGGAATCATTACAGCATGTTAGCCGCCCTCCTCTCATCGCCTCGCTCTGCCGAGGGCAGTAATGGCCAAAGAGTCTTTCATGAGGGAGCTTGTTGTTCCTGGAGCTTCCAGACGCGGGAACATGTGGGGTAACTTCCACCGTGGGACCTGCCTCCTTGTGCCGTCGCATGAAACGACGCAGCTATGTTGTTACACAGTACTCCACTCACGGGGGCCTCGGGGACGTCGGCCATTTCAGAATAGTTCTTTGTTTTTTGTCCTCTTTACTCCCAGTTTAGTCATAGTTATACTAGCTCCCTCGTGTGTTATATCTTGGAGCACGGTGGGGATCATGTGACTCCTCAGATGCACATATAGTCGACAACCATCCTGGTTATTTTTATTCTGGCTTCCATGCAGTCCCACTCGCCCAGCATGTGTCCGCCGACCAGTCGCCGTCACTAATGGAGCCGTCGCCTGGAAATCAAACCCAGCGATGGACGATGTTTCCTCTGTGCACTGCCACATAGAACAAAATGATCATTTGGCAAGAAGGCAGGTTACAGACTGGTAAAAAACCACCGAGGTAGTCGGCAGATTTACACAACAGAAAACTCTATTAGGGCGACTGGTGAATGGGGCGCGAGGTGTGAAATGACTTGTCTGAAATCACTCCCCCATTCGCTACTCCCTATATAATAGAGATAAAAATGTGGTGAGGTTGTATAATAAGAATGTTTGCAGAAAGTGCTGTACATGCCAGAGGATTTTCAAGGGCACTCTACAGCGCATTAATTTCACACTCAGGAGGGTAAATATAGAGCTCTGTACAGTAAGGAGAGAGTGATTTCAGGCCCAGCCGAGGTCTGAGAGAGTCCAGGAAAACTCAGGAGCCAGACGAGGTTGGAAGAAGGAGAAAACTTTGTGAGTGTCATCACCGGTTTTACTGAGATAAAGGAAATAAATGACACTTAACTGCCATTATTTGGCCACTTTTCTGCCAGTTTCTCTGATCTACAACTCCAGTTTCAGAAAATAAAATGTTGGGTCAGAGACAACAAAACACTGGAAAAGTTGTGTAATGCTAAAAAATACCTGGAGGAACATCTCCCAACTAATTAGCTTAATTAGCAACAGGGTTATGGTTTGTAGTGGAAATGGTTGTGTGGACCCAAAATCACTTCTGAAAACCATTTCCTGTGAGCACAGTTTGTCGCTGGATCTACATATGCAGGTTAAAACTGTTCCAGTCAAAGAGGAAACCATAAGACGATTCAGAAACACCGGTGCCTTTTCTGGACCTGAACCCATTTAAGACGGACTGAGGCAAGAAGTGCAAAACTGTCCTGTGGTCTGGTGAATCAAGATTCGACATTCTTTTTGGAAATCATGGAGGACAGGGACCACCCCGCTTATCATCAGCGTGCAGTTCAAACGCCGGCATCTGTGATGGTATGGATCAGGGCTGGGCGATATGGCCTCAAATCAATATCACGATATATTGAGCACCTCACCTCGATAACGATAAGTGGACAATAAGTAGAAGCAGTGCGTTATATTATAATATAACACAACAATTATAATACCAAACCATCCCAGAGGCAAGTCACTGATTAGGTGCCCCTTCGCTGCCCCCCGTGCGTCTTAAAGGAACATGAACATGCCCACCTACACACACAGCCAAAAAACACAAAAATGATTTTTATTTTGTTTTTTTTTTTAAATACCGAACATATCGACATGAGCAAAGTGACGGCGGTTATCATCATAAATTTATAAATTTCGGTATCGGTAAATTATCGGTATATCGCCCTGCCCTAATCGGGATACATAAGTGACTGTGGCCTGGGAAGCTTACACATCTGGGAAGGCAACATTAATGCTGAACAATGTATTCAGCTTTTGGAGCAACACATGCTGTCAAGTAGACGTCATCGTTTTCAGGGAAGACTTATTTCAGCAAGACAATAAATTTATTTTATTTTTTTTCAAAATCAGTTTTTATCCAACATCAATTTCAGCTAATTTTATCCAAGACCCAGTGTTGGGAAAGTTCACTTTCTATATGAACTAGTTCAAAGTTCAGTTCAAACCTTTTAAAATGAACTAATTCAGTTCATCGTTCATAATTCAAAATTGAATTTCATGCTTCCCCAAAAAGAACTATTTCGTTCTTTTTTAGTTCTTTTTTTTTTTTTTTTTTTTTACGTTGCCACGAGCTACGAGCTAATTCCCGACTGTATGGGAATTAGTTTCTCAGTAAACGCATCCTCCTTCCTTGCACATATGTGAATTGTGACGAGACTGACGACCGCTGATGACGAAGTTGGTAGAGCGACAGGCAGGACTTGCGGTTGCCAGATAGGGTGGTTATCCGCGACATTTTAATGGTCGTTTACCATGTGTTTTTACTGTTTTAGCTTGGTTTTTCGCCGAGGACTCTTGAAATCTGGCACGAACGTAATCTGAACGAAATCAGAGTGCCGTTCAAGAAACAGCAGAATGAGTGCATTCACAATTTAACGTTCATCAAGCAAAAATGAACGGGACGTTCACGTTCACCCAAAATATGAGTTAGTTCATGAACGAACGTTCTTTGAACGCGTTCGGGTACAACACTGCCAAGACCTATAGGACAACAAACTTTAGAAGATATTTGTTAGGACTCATTTACAAAGGGGAACATTATTTTATCTCATCATCGATCTCTTTAATGAGATAAAACCAGCAACAAACACACACGTCACCAGCGATGTAAAGTTAAAGAGTAGAAACACTCCATATGTTCGCAGACCAGCCAATTAGCCGACAGATGTTTCCGACTCGTTCAGGCCTAGAAGCGTCAGTGTGGTTCCAAGCACCATCAGCCAACCTCAGAGCTCATCAGTGTACATCAGTCTATAGGAGCAATATTACATTACAGTACATTATCACACACTGTGGGCTCATTTCGGGTTTTAATACAGTGGAAGCTTCCTCTGTGCATCAACACTTATTCTCCACTTTTTAATTGATGGTCATTAGTTTATGGCTGCTGCAGTCATGTGCTCACTCTGGGATTAATTATGTGTTTCTCATTTCACGGCTTCCACAGGCAGCCCCCCCTTCAGCCTTTCCAGCGTCACGTGACACCCGGCAGGACTGAATGTTTTTAATGAAAAACTCATCCTGATCAGAGGCACATTCATTCCCAGTGCCGCTTATCAACCGAGCAGTTTACTTCAGAAGCAGAAGAGCACGGAGGCGGACGCACATGTGTGGCGTGAAGTGAACGTGGAGTCAATCAGAAAAACACGACTCGGGATTTCCTGGCAGCCGTCAAAACAAAGTGAGCGTGATGTAATGTTCAGTCTCGTCCATACTCTTCCATTAAACATATGGAATTTCATGTATAGTTCTGACGGTTCTGATTCAGACAAAGATTGTGTGTGTCCTATCAAAAATCAGATCAATGTGACCTAATCACTGCAAAACTATGGAAGCCCTAAACGGCCATGGTTCAACTTAATTTTTTCGCTACATTTTCTCGTTATAACGAGCTAATTTTCCTCCATTTTGTCGTTATAACAAGATAATTTTGTCGTTATCACGCAATAACAAAATCCCTTGTGCCATGATTATCTCATTATAACAAGTAAATTTTCCGGTGAAGTAGAAAGCGAAACCCTAACGAGAAGTTAGAAAAATTGTTTTCTCATTAGAAAACAATTTTGTTTTCTCATTATAATGAGATAAATTTGTCCTTATCATGACATAACGGATTTTGTTATCGCATGATAACGATAAAATTATCTCGTTATAATGAGAAAACGGAGTAAAAAAATTAAGTTGAACTATGGCCGTTTAGGGCTTCCGTACAAAACCATGTTGTTTCATTCGTGCTAAATTTATGTGATGATGAATTTTTACATTTTGCTTCAAGCCTTTTGGAGAAAGACTTTTATTTCATGGCACCTGAGATCTCACCTGTCTCTTCCAAAGCTGTGGACTCATTTATTTAGATCTTTATTTATAGGTTGTCTTGACGACTTGATGTGTCTCATATTTAGAATCGTTCATAACACAAGATTATGTGAAAAGAATGCAGTCAAGTAAACTGATATGACGACAAACATCGATCTCATATCAATCAAAGCATAATTTTAATTAACATCATGAGATAAAATTCAATAATATTCAAACTGTGCTTGCTCAGAAACAGACTGCAGTTGTCTCAGTGGATTTATCTGATGATCACCAGACCTGCTGTCTCACCTGAAACCGTCCAGGTTTCAATTCATCAATGTTGGAGTATGAACGTGTCCTGTGAGCTTCGGCTGCTCTTCAAAGAGCTCGCACACAGGCTGATATTCTGGGATTTTACTGGCTCCTCTTACAAAAATATCCCTCACAGACGTTTATTAACCGGCTGCATTCCAACAGGTAACATCAGTTTTCTTGATGACTAAAACTGTCTTGACCTATTTTTCCTCCCAGACGGCGGCAGCATATGTCGACAGTCTCTTAAAGCGAGGGACTGTGGCCAGGTAATCAACACCACACCAGATTTTATTTTAGCCTTTGATATTACCATGTGTGATTTTTTTTTTTCCCCCGTCATCCTTGATGGTTTCTCGAAGCTGGCTTTGATGTAGCCGCCGGCTCAGGAGTTAAAACGGGTTGTCCACTCATCACAGGGTTGATCCTCCTGTCAACATGTCAAAGTGTCCTTGGGCGCTCAGCCCCGCCCCACCCCTCCACTAAACCTACAGCTTCAGACCTCGCTTTCAGCTTCCTGCTTCAAAAACCCACTCGCCAAAACCAGCCCACACCTTCAGTCCCTCAGGCTGTGAACTCGGACAGGAGAGGGTAAAATGAGCTCAACCAGCCGACCACACTTTAATTTTATTCTGTTTTTATTCCTTATTATATTTTCTATCTAATTGCCTTGTGTGGTTTTTGACATCGTGCTATATCACCGTTTTTACTGCTGCACGACCGATTCACCCTCCGGGGACGAGTAAAGCTCTACTTGACTTGGATTTGTGGCGCAATCATTTCTTTTCTCCAAATTGTGCGTAGCCATAAAATTATCTCAGATTTGTATTGTGTTCCTCTGGTGTTGTTTGCAGGCTCTGTCTCTCTTTGCATTCACCCCTCTATGACCGAGGCTGAAGCCCAAACCAATCAAACTCTGCACTGTATTATAACCCTCCTAAATCCCTGTTATTCCGCAGGATTACGAGGACATGTGTCAAAAGACTGGGACGGCAAACGACAGCATCTGCCTCGCCTTGAAAAAAAAAAAAAGAAATCCCGCTTTGCTCAAGTGGCCGTCTCTCCGCCCACACTCAGCCCGACAACACGCCATTAGCTTAGCGCCGATTGGAGAGAGGATGCCAGGCAGACAGATAATCACCCAAGGAGAGGCCAACAGGAAATTGGCATGATGGGAGTTTTGCACTCAAGAGGGTCATTAATGACGCGGGTCACGTTCCCGTATGCAAACGAGACGGCGAGCTGAGCGGTGACATATGTGCCACCGGGATCCGTTTGAATGCGACGTGTAGAATGCAGAATACAGTCTCTCAGAGCTGCAGTTTCAGACAGCAGATACTTCATGTACAAAACTTTTTAAAGTGTCGTTTTCTGGACACAGGATGGTAATTAGTTACTCATCAGTACCTGCTTGAATCTCAACTATGTCCTGAATATCTGATGAAACTTTGTCCTGTCACATGTACTAATATCAGATGTTAGTGTATTAGATGTATTACGTGCAACGCCAAATCTACTTATTGTTCTTGTTTTTGTTATTGCTGCCTTATCTCTTAATTAGCCGCTTTACTGGTATTTTTTTTTTTTTTGAGTTACTTGTCAGGGACCAAGCAGCATGAGCAAAGACACAAGAGGGTTTTCCAGCTTAAAGGCTTTATTTGGCCAAATCAAGATCCAAAAACAAAGTTGCAAATGATTAAAATACATAAGCAAATTCAAAGTATCAACCAAAATTGCTAAAGTTGAGCCCTTTAAATAAACTGAGGTCAACAAAACAATATGGCAACCGAACTCTTAACTGAACAAACCTGACCTGGGGAATGACGAAAATGAAGGGGTATTACCTTACTAATAAAACCCAAAAATAAACCCAACTTCCCCTTAAACATATAATACCCATAATATTTACAAATATTGAATACATATACTACCCAAACTTAAAGAAATAACCACATGCTGCTGTTCTAGCAATCTCCACAAGTCACAGCACCCCTCACCAGCAATAGGTTTTGGCAGCTTCCACTTCCTGTGGAGAAGCTTAAAGGTTGCTTGAAAACTCCGCCTCTTCCTTTGCCTGGACCTCAGCAGCATGTGGGGGAACAAAGAAAGGTAAACCATATTAACCAATTTGATAAACTTATGAAAATGTTTACCAAAATACATGCACTCAAATTGGAAAAACAATGATCATAATGTTGATCAAAGAAACAATAAGCATTTTTAAACCAAAATTTGTGCTGGAATCATTTATGCTAAAATGGCACATGGATGGTGTGGACTGTGGATGTCCATCAGATTACTGTTTACCTGTTTCCTTCTGTGATAAGTAAATTTCCCCTAAGGAGGATCAATAAAAAGTTATCTTATCTTATCTTATCTTATGATCCAAACACAATATACATATCTCCAACACTCAACACCGGTGGTCAGGATCAAAACTGATTGAAACCCCTGTGATGGGAGAGAATGACAAGGCCAAAACTGAGGGAAGAAAAAAGCAAAGGGCAGAGAGGAGAGAGAAAATATAGAAGAAAAAAAAAACAGGATGAGATTTCTCGAGGTTTCTCACCTCGACTGGTCTGCGCTTCTCTCCCATTTCACACCATCTCACTCATCTCGGCCTTTTATCTCACTTCGGCCTCTAAAGCCAAGAGGAGACGTCAGGTCACCCTGTGAGTTCAGATTCTACAAATGAGTCTCATTCATCTTGCAGGAGCTGAAGAAAACTACGAAAAAGACAAAGCTAATATATGTGTTTACATAAGTGCGTAACCTCTGCAGGTGAGGACTCTGCCATTTGAACCCTTCATTCTGTCGAGCTTATTTATTGGCTGAATGGAAATTTCCTCTTCACGTCTGAGTACGTGATCACCATGACGACAGCTGTGGAATTCACTCACCGACGGCAAATGCAGCTGTTAAGCCACTTAATTCTGCCTCAGGCCCGATATGACGCGCAGACGATTTGCTTTCAGTTTTAAAGACTCGGGAGGTTTTGCACATGGTGGATTTTAAAGATATGTTAGAAATGTTGTAAATCATGTCGTGGGTTATGAAGAGCTTTGACTGCTGACTGTCTGTGACGCAGCGAACCGCCGACATCTGGTCGTTTAATCAAGCTGAAACAACAGAATCATTCATATTTATGTCATCATGTTCGCTGATGATCATTCGCTTCTTAACCTCTGATGTTAATGTGTTTTTGCATCAGCAGATGAAAAGTTGATCCACTGCTGGGAGGAAACTATGGAAACACCTGTGCAGATGTGCTACAAACATACAAGGAACATTTAATTAAACGCATCATTTTTGCATCATTAGATTAAATCAAGCATCTTATTTCTGCTACTCTCCTCAATCCTGGTGAGCAGTAAGTAAAATAATTCAATAATGAGAAACACAAAGTAGCTGTGAATATTTCAGCTGTCATACATCAAGCATATACACAATAATAAAACTGTATCTGTGGCGACGGACGTATGAGGAGAGTTGACATGCGACGCAGTGACACTGTCACACCGAGACTGCTAATTAAAAAGTCTCAAGGTTCCCAGAATGCAACATGAGTGCAATGTATTGCACCATTCTCTTTGTGGAATTTCAGTGCATTCAACATGAAAATTTCAATTTTTAGAGTCAACTAATAAAAGGAGCCTAATGTTTGACAGTGGCCTTCTGCTGAAGTCAGGGTGGACAGTCGGCCTTAAACTCTTTAAAACATTTCCTGTATGTTTTTTTAAGGTTTCAAAAGACCTCAATAAGAAATCAGATGAGGGACGTATGCAGCCGATACTTTAAACTTTGCTTCCTCAGCTATGAATAGAAGCTGGAAAATTAACCAAGGTAAAACTCTATGAGACTGTAAAATATGGAAAGGTCTGTGTATTTTTTGTGGAGCAAAGGAGTCACATGCAATAATGTGCAACAGAGCTTTTTTTGCATTATTACTAAATCAGCTATTTCATGTTTTAAGCATTAATATAAATAACCCACTGACGATGTTGGCTTTCATATTTCCACCGGCCCCGTCCGCCCACGCCAGACCTGACAGTCAGATAAATAATCTGTTTCAGAGTTTTTTGATTTCAGCCTGTGATCGAGGATCTGAGTGGGAGCTCTGAATGCAGCGTAGATCTCCAGGGAGTTTCATCAGTATGCACGCCTGCCCGCCTCTTCCTGTTTCCTCACGCTGGAAATAGATCCTGATGGCCACGACGTCTCGGGCAGGTCGGTCACATCTGTGTCCAACAACAGTGACTTCATTCTGCATAAAGACACACATGTATATATGAATTATATCTGTTTGTGCTCACCTGTGTGTGAGGTCGTGTTTTATCCCTGTGAACAGTGGTGACCATGTTACTACATTAGCTGACTGTGAGACAAACATGGACACCAACAGGAAGCGGCCATGGACAGAGTGAACTGGGCTGTTCACTGTGGAGCTTCTCATGATGGACTTTATCTCATCTCAATATGGAAGATAAAGAATTTTTTTTTCTGTGAATAAACTCAAAAAGAAGTAAAGTGTGATGGGTGTTTTATGATCAGATCAGCCTTGGTTTCTCTTCAAAATAAGTTGTTTGTAAATTTGATTATCTGTCTACTCTTGGATGTGATTGAGGTTGTACTGAACCAGTTACTGACCTTTCAACAAAGCTTTGCTTGTGTATTTGTAGGTTCAGTATTTGTAAAGGAGAACATATATTTGTACGACATATAGAACAAACTTTATTTTGAAAAGATGCGACAAGACCTGTTGAACTGTTCATTACCTTGTGCCTTGTGATTAATGTTATAAATACTGATATATTATTTCATCTCATGTCCTTTCCAGCTGGATTCAATTAGTCCAACAGCCTTTGATTCAACTCTTACTTAATGTTTGAACTTTTGCTTGTATAAAATAAGTCAAATTAACCTTACATCATGTTTCATACAGTTCATACACACTTTCATACAGGAAGTTAAGTTTTCTCTGTGTAGATGTTGAGGACGGCCACCATCTTTGTTTTCATCTTCTCTGTGGTGATTTCCAGGGAACAGATAGTGTTGGACTCCTGTCATCACACTACCTCAAACACATTATAAAAGAAACCCCATTAAAACAATATTTGGACTTCAGCTGTGTTATTAAACTGTCATTGTCACGAGAGAGAACAGGAGAATCTTCCCTGCAACCACACACGTTCTGTAATTCTCTGCAGCCACTCAGACAGCAATAACAGTAATCCCCAGATGAGTTCCGGGCTGAGCCATTTCACTGGAACGCCGCTCTCTCCGTGTGCATTCCTGACCGGCAGCAGGCATCATAAAGCACCACACGTAGCTGCAGGAGCTAATTATGCAGGTGTTGTTAATCTGTCTGGCTGGCCTGTCTGTGCTGGATTGTCTTGTTTGTTTGGACTTGTGCTGTTTGCCCTTTGGCTTTGGCCTTGGCATTCATCTCAGTCGGAAAAGGAGAGGGGAAAAAAAATTAACATTTTCAGGATTTTTGGAGGGAGTTTGAGAGAGAGAGAGAGAGATCACGCGATGGTAAAACAATACAACTTTCCCGCAGGGCTACAAAAATCCAGTTACAGTTCAATCAATACATTCAAATGAGCCGATGGGATGATTTGGAGTTTTCTTTAACCTGTTTTAATCAGAGCTGCACTAAAGCGTGAGAGATGCGAGCTCCTCTCCGGCGATGAAATCAACAAGATTGATGTCGGGAAAGAAGCCGGGATTAGATTGCGTGAGATTGCTCTGCTCCCCAAAAAGCAGCCTCCTCCTTCGTGTCAGTGTGAGAGGTTGACGGCGCCGAGGGCTCGGCAGAATTCAGGGCTGTCGGGCGAAAACTTTGGCTGAACTTTTTTGCTGCGAAGCTGTGCAGCAGCAGCATCAGGCAGCGAGCGAGCGAGCGCGGTGTCAGTGCGGTCGCCCCTTCAGAGCTGTATAATCTTGCCTTGTGGTATCGAGGAGCACTTTACGGTTTCAGATAAGCCATAAAGCTCTTTATGGCTCTGAGGATACCAGTGTTGTCTGGCAGGTGATCGACCCGTTGGGCCACCGCTTTGGTCTAGAATAAAATATCTGTTGGATTAATTGTCATGAATGGACATTATTGGACAGACACTAGTATGTGCTAATGACTCTGGTGACATTAGTGCTTTTTAGTAAAACTACTCAACTGATTGTCATGATATTTGGTGCAGATGCTGTGTAATCATTAGAAAGTGACCGGTTTGATGATTAAAATTATATTTACTCAAATCAACATGCTACGATTGAATATCATACAATAATGCCATAAATGTGTTGAACATATATCTATATTTAAATCTAAATTGTACTCGAGGTTAGACTAGACTTGTAGGTTGTGTTGTGTTCAATGACTTATGTTTGTTCAAAATCGAGGGAATTACTAAAGTGACTGGATCATTTAGTAACTGGTTAAGAGGGAACATATAATGAAGTGAACTTTGTGTGATAAATATAATCCTGTGTCTCTGTGTTGAAATTACTTATAATGTAATCAATGTGAGCACAAGTATATTTACTCAAACTGAAATAAACTTTTTATTATTACCTCCGCGAAGGAGGTTATGTTTTTTCCGGCGTTGGTTTGTTTGTTTGTTTGTCTGTTTGCAACATAACTCAAAAAGTTATGGACAGATTTTGATGAAATTTTCTGGAAATATCCTTCCTGGGACAAGGATCAAATGATTAAATTTTGGAGGTGATCTGGATCACCGTCTGGATCCAGGAATTTTTTAAAGGATTCTAGAACTGCTTGGCGGAGGTCTGCGCTCTCCAAGTGCTTTTCTAGTTTTTAAAAAATGTAACAAGCAATAGTAAGAAAACAAAGAACAACAAGACAAAGAAAAAAAGACCCCAATGGAAATTCCCCAGAACTCCAGCATGAAGTAACAAAAATACCCTCAGAAATCTCCTGTTTGAATATTTAAAACATGCTGATTTAATGGTGTAGTGTAACCTGCCTCTGTAAATGTTTGATAAGGTAAACCAATGAATTGAAAGATGACATAATGGTGTAAAATGTCTTGTCCTTTGAAATGTTTAGGGGTTGGATCAATAGGCGTGGAAAGAAGGGGTTTATAACCTGTTGCACAGGCCAGTTTCACTCAGTGCTCTTCAGATGTGACCTGTTTGCATTTGAACAGTAACTCTTATGGCATAAAGTCTTCACTGCTCCAAACTTCTGTCTCCTTGCATCTCATCAAAGTGGATTATGGACTAAGGACACAACAAAGAAACATCCCCTCATGATCAACTGTGATTTCTTTAGTGATGTTCTGACTTTTCCTCTGGTCCCATCATCAGATCTAAATTTCAGTTGGTTCAAGTCCTTGGTTCAAATACCTGATAGCTTAAAGACGTTCCCATTAGCTTCGGCTGTAATTTGTGTTTAGCTGTAATTCGCAAATTTTAGGCTTCTAGCACATCAAACTGAAATGCTGAACATTGCACACATTGAGTCAGATTTACAGAGACAGTTTTGATCATTGATTGAACCATTATGGGATGGACGTATCCTGCATGATCAGACTGTGTCATGCTTTATTATATTGCCGCATTAACATTAGTTTATTTACTTTATGATACAAGTAAAGGTGTTGTTTCATTTCTGAATGTGAATCTATTCCCTGCAGTCAGTCGCTGAACAGAGAGCGAGAGTCACAGTGAACAAGAGGTTTGTTGTTGGAAATGCATTCGCTCTGTATTTGTTTGCTGAAAAACCAGAATATTGTTGAGCCATTTTTCTCAGCGCGCCTCATGCTGCATTCACTCTAAACAATCTTCAGCACAGTCAGAAACTTTTCAAAAACGCACAGGGACCCCGAGCTGACTAATCACCGTCCTCGTGCGGCGTCTCTGCAGCCCTGACAGGCAGCTGCGTTTCTGAAGAGCCGCGGCCACAAATCCTTCACATGTAGCCGCGAACCTCTTTACGCTGAAGCATCAATTAAGCTTTATGGTGCAGGCTCAAAAGAGTTTCAAGTGCCCGAGGCCGTCAAACTCAAATGATCATGTAAACCGCTACAGTAAAAGAAAAGGTCACACAAACTGGCCTTTCCTCTGATTTTAGTAGCTCATCAAAGGCTAAACAGCAGCTTTTATGAATTCACTTGATGACCAGAGTGTAAATCACTGTCTGATTGGATGATGGTGGCATATTTAACATGACGAGCATCTGCTGCCTCGGCCTGAAGGTCCTTACACACCGGGAACGACGCGAATATACGGCGCGAAATTGCAAAATATTCAGAGGCAAATTTTTACACATCTGACTATACATATCAAGCACGATGCGATTTTGCGACTTTCCGAGCGGGAAAAAAGACGCAGAGGAAGGGAGAGGACAAACATGGGGTCAACCGAGACCTAATTGTTATGTGACAGCAACGCGATTGAGTTTGAGACAGTGAAAATACAAATAGTATGTTTTATCTGAACAGGTTAGCTTACGAGCTAAAGCTACTTAGCATAGATGAAAGTTAAAACAAAGATATTTAACAAACTGTTTAAGCACACACACCATCGTCATATGTGAGATCTGATGCTATGACTCTCCACAAGTTGTCCTTCAGGTCGTTATCCTTGTAATTTTTATGTTTTTTATTAAAAAGAACTCTGTTCTTCGACACGTAAACAATCAGCCGGTCGGCCATGTTGGATACACCAGTGAATGTGACGGCTCAACAACACACAATCTGATTGGTCAGAAGTGGACACACAGGATGCCAAACTTCGGAAAGTTAGACCTTGATGCGGAAAAATAAATGCCGCAATATCGCCGGACGAGAAAACGTCGCTGATGTTAACGCTTGTATTGACAGGATACAAGTTAAAAAAAAATTGACGTCAAAATTTAATCGCACAAAAAAAAAAGGCTCCTGGTGTGTAAGGACCTTGAGTCTGACTGGGGAGACGAAATCCAGAGAACACACTTAATCATTTTAGTGAAAAACAAGCATGAAGCTAGTCCCATAACTGCATCAACTCATACGATGCATTTCCTCCTAGTTTCTTTTATTCTAAATCAAACAAGAGGTGAAAAAGTTCAACTCAAGGAGACGAAAATGAACCCGTGTCGTTTTTCTCTCACTCTCTCCCGCTGCCCTCGCCTCCATCCTCCACCGCTGCCAAAAGAAATCCAATTAGGAACATTTCAACATGGCTGACAAACGACTCTCCCTCGCACCAGACGCCCTTCTTCCTCCGGTCGGACTGAGCTCCTGCATGGACGGACCGAGGGAGAAATTAAGCGAGAGGCAATTATCTTTCTTCCGCATGTGCACACCTACTCACATATGATCACACATACGCAGGTTTGTGCCGCCCACGTGTAAATATCACACATTCGTATACGTGCATATAATCACACAGAGAGTCGGGACTCATCACCACTTATATAAAAACAACACTGACACACACTCATCTTAGCCTCGCCATTACAAACAGCACAGCGGCCAACATAAAGGTATACCTGGCAGTGATCATTACGGCACGACGGCGCGCTGGAAAATCCATTTTACCCACATGAGCAATTCTTTTTTCATTATAGATTATCCTGGAGCTGCTGCAGCCGCCGGGAGCTGTAGCTCAGACACACCCAGACACATGGGCCCGTGCAGCCATTACCCGCTCCCTGATTAGTTCCCATGAAATGTTTGCATCTCCTCTCTGCTGTGTGCGTCTCATCGATTTCTCAGAGTGAATCAGGAGACGCTTTCATGGCCTCCTGAAAACTGTCTGTCTTTGCAGAGGGCTTGATGGACTCTTCATACAGAGGCCATGCCCTCTAATGCAAATACAAAGACCAGGCTGGGCAGCTCATTAGAAACAGGGATCTGACACATGTTTGGGTTTGTTCAAGCCTCTTTCAAACACGTTATAAAAAATGTTTCCTCAAGGCTAAATTCAAAATAAAATTTGAATCAGCAAGATGCACTTTGGGAAAACAAATAAAAGCAGAATTAAAGTATTTAAAAATGAAGCACACAAAAATAAAGAACATGAAAAGTGAAGCAGGCAGTGGTTGCATTTTCTCAAAGCACAAACAAAGTGTGTTCAAGTGTTTATGGGCAGGAATCAATCCCATAAACAGCAGTTATTCAACCAGATGTGGAGATTTTAAAACCTATTTTTGCATCACAGTCTGGTCATTCAGGTCTGTTATTGGAGGTCCATATGGTCCTTGGTTAAATCAACACTTTAATTCAGTAAATCATAAGAAACAGTGTTGGTGTGTGGTGGAGATGTGAGAGAGAAACTGAATGGGAGGGTGGCAGACGCAGCGAGGGAGCCTGGCTTCATGCACCTGCCTCACAGGTGAGTGACAGGTACTGATGGAGGGCAGGTGGAGCCTCGAAGGGAAACAGGACGCCAGGCAAGTACAGTGAGAGATCAGGACCCAAAACAGAAACCAGGGAGCCAGACAGTCCAGAGATGTCACACACAGACCCACATTACTGGACAAACTGAAGATTCTTTAACAACAGGTGACGCTTTTGAGGATTATATTTAAGACGTCTTGTGGGAACACTGTGTGAGTTAGTGACATTTACTGCATAAATATATTGTAATATATAATAACATCACTGTGTCACATACAGAAATCACACAAGGAAAATATATCATACGCCTAGTGTTTAACTTCATTTAGTTTAAGCTGTTACTATTTTCGACCACAGAGCTGCTCACTGTCTGAGAGCAGCCCCATAATTAACTAAGTAAATAGTTAAGAAAATAATGAAGTAATTGGAAATGAATTAATCTGCTCAGAGTTAAATCAGGAGCGACTCATGAAGAACTTCTATCACAGATACTTAATGATAAACTGATCATTAGTCGACCTAATGGTTCATCATAGTATCAATATCATAAAGTATCTACTATACAGTCTTTGATTTAAAGTTATTCAGATATCAAGAGCTCATTTGCAAAGACAGATCAATCGTTATTTTCAAGATGTATAAACCTAATTTGAATCCACATTAACAAAAAAGATTTAAGAAAAAAATGTCCAAAAAATTGAATAAAAACTGGCTCCCTTATGGTCCCTTATCAGGCTTTAACTCACTAACTACCTATATTTGTAAAATGTTCTTATATATGTGAAAAGCCTGATATATTCCTGGTAGTTCATAATTGCAAAGTAATGGGAGAATCTTCAGACCCATCACTCAGCTTCACCTGAACCTCAGAGGAGTTTTTAGAGCCTGTTTGAGAAGACTCGATGGAAACAAGTTATCCTACTTATTCTGTTGTAAAATGATGAATTACATACGATAACACAGACTCTGACATCAGTCAATCCCTTTCTATTAGAGGAAGGTGAAATTCCTCTTGGAACACTGATTTTTCTTGAGGCGACTATGATCTAAAACAGACTTTATACGACAACAAGGTGTTTTAGCCAATTAGGCTTCTGGTGGTTTTGGAATAAAAAAGTATCATGAATTCATTCACTGCTTGGCTGAGCTCAAAGTTGGAAGGTTATTCAAAGAGGGAGTGAAAGTACATTATTCATTATAGCAGAAACACCCAGAGACGCTTCTCTTCTCTTTGATTATGAAGCTCAGGATGAAAACAGCTCAAACACTGTTGCACAGCTGAGCAATGGAGTCACAGGAGCAGATGAAGGGAGCTGTTCTTGGGCTGGTAGAGGTATCTGTGTATGCTGATTTAATCACAAAACAAAGCTCCAAATGAAGATCATTTAACTGAAAAACATATGAGCAACATGAGCAACAGGCCTGGCATGACAAGACAAGGTAAGAACAGGAACAAGTTTGACAGGAACATGAACATCAAGCGACAATCCGGCCACAGCCAACAGAAATGAACTGACTTAAATAGAGTCCTGGTGGTGATTAGCTTCAACCGGAAACACAGGTGACTTGATGAGGTGGGTGTGGCTAGTAGGTGACGTGAAGCAGAGGTAGCGTGAGAGGCAAGACACTGGATACAGAATATGGCGGACAGAACAGAAATCAGAACACAGAACTAGAACAGACAGAACTAATACATTACATGTGACAAGGCTGGGTAAAGGCAGGACAGGACTAAACTGAAAGAACTATGACAAAACCATAGACTGTATAAAATATGGACGTAGTGTCCGTGACATCACCCATAGGTTTCTGAAGAGCAAAAATGAAGCAAATCGTAGTGCGTAGCCATCTTGGTAGCCTACCTCAGGTTACTCCAAATATGGACAAAGAGGTGGAGCGAGGGTGGAGCTGAGGCGGGTCCTATGGGCCGGCTGAATGAACTCTATTGGCTGAAAAAAGCCGCTTTATTCGAAATAATCAAACTACGGCTACGGCTAACCAGCTAGGTTAAATGCTAAATATCGTTGCTAGCCGGCTAACCCCACGACGATCTCGTTCCCAAACTCAGTGACTAGAATTATCCGGGGTGACGCCCTTTAGACCGTCAGTGGCTAGTTGTCAATCGAAGTGGCGCCACTTAGATTGACAGCTATGAATTGTGCATAATGATGTATCTTGTATATTTTAAACGAACGCCTTATAAAAAAATTCGCATGGAGTAGAAAAACAGCTTATGAGACTAGAGCCATGTTTTGAACCAGGCTGTAAATATGTTTTTTTCTGTCGTAAAATCGGACATTTTAACATGGGGCTCAAATGTAATTGAGTCCCTTCTGTGGCCTGCTCTAGCGGTTATTCGAGGAACTGCAGCTTTTTTGCACTTCTGCATTGGCTTCATTTTTCAGTGCCGGAGGTTGCCGCTTGGACAAAACACAGGCAGAGAACTAAGACAGAAAACTAAGACAAATCCAAGACAGAAAACTGAGACACAAATCTGAGACAGAACATAGCAGGACAAATACAAGACACGAACAGGACTATTGCAGGAATGAGACAATAAAACTAAGGCTGAACAAAAACAAAGACTAAACCGAGACCTGGCTGCAGAACTGTGACACCAGGAAACTCGAGATCGTGGCAGGTCACCCAGAAGGGGGAGGACAGCAGGTAACGCCGGGGCCAGGATGCCACGAGATCAGGTAGTGAACACATTCTGCTGACAGACGCCAACATCTCTGTTGACATTTCCTGGACATGAGACTCCACCTCTGGCGCCCCCTGTGGGATGTTTTGCCTTTTTTAAATTATGTTGAGCAGCGCAAACTTTCCCGCTGCTGTAATGTCTCTGCACCAAATATTGTTAAGCAGCAAAGTAAAAGCTGTAGTTATAAACTTATCAAGACAAAAAAAAAACATAATTAAACTTTTAGCTTCTGCTTCATTCTAAACGACTGTTTGTGACCTTTCGGATGAAGCGAACTCTGGTGGTAACTAGACAACAGCAGAGCAGGCATATACAGCTTCATATCACAGGATTAATTAAGAGCTTGGATTGATTGTTTTACTGATTAACCTGCTCGACTGAAGCTTCCACCTTGTGTTTTTTTTTCACACTTCAAAGAGCCAGACAGCATCTTCGTGGGTGAATTTCCTTCAAAGCCGTCCGTCCTGTGAGACCAATGCCTTCTTGTGATATTCCATGTGAAGAACACTTCTTCCTCTCTGTCGTGGCGACGTGTTGCTGCGTCTTCATGTTTATTACAGAGGTGCATAAAAGCACAGCATCGCCCGGATCAAACCGTCTTCATCACAATCAAGCTGGAGGGTTTTGATTATTTGAAGGGCCATTATTGCCACTTAGCCATCGAGGGCTGGAGGCCGCGTTGCTTCAGCTATTTGCTTCAGCATGGGGTTAATGGCTAATGTGCCGGCTAATGGTGGATGCTAGGAGGTTAGCGCGTGTTAGCTTTCTCCTGTGACGGCAGGGTGCAGGAAATGAGATGTTGATGGGTTAGAATAGTGCCACCGTTAAGAGCTGCTCCAAAGGCTCTTTTAATTAGGAGGCAATGTTGTTTGGCTGCTGCGAAGGTTGGTTTCCGAACACACGGCCTCTCGCTCACATTTATTATTCTGTGTGATGTCTGTTAGATGCATGAGAGAAGAAAGAGGGTTCGTTCTGCACTTTCTGAATGTGACATATAATCAGGGGAATCTGCAGATCTGCATGCATGAAAAAGAGAAAGATTCTAACTCAACTTGCACTTTTGTGAAGACGGGGGTCTCCTGGTGATTTGGATCCTGTGTGAACTGAGCTCAGTGGTTCCAGCAAACTTTATTTCTGAGACGCAGGAGTGCAGCGGTACAATGGGAGCATCTGCAGGGACGGGAGCCGGGTAATGCAAAAAGATATGAAAGAGTTCTTTGACATTAATCACAAAAATACATCCACTGTATCACAGGTTTAAAGCTCAACATTATGTGATTTAGGGAAATATATCTTTATCATTATCTGCAAAACTGGTAAAACATTTTTAAGTGTTTCTGGGAAATTATTACACCAGTTGCAACATCTTTTTTAAAATTTTCCTTCACCATCTCTTCACTCGCTTCCTCTGTCTGTCTGAACCAAATCACGTTGCTGTCGCTCCTGCAGGAATCCAGTCTCCCCACAGAGATCATCAGTCATCTAATGTGATCTAACAATGACGCTGTGCAAAAGTCAGGAGCCGTGTGTAACACTGGATCTCAGTCTGCAGGAGATTAAAATGACCTGGTGTGTCAGATTCAACTGAAAATATTATGAATATTTTCAGATGCATTTTTTGACTTTGACTGTTTGAATGAGGGGCTTAAAGATTTTATTTGATATCGTGTGAACAGAAGTAGCAGTTGAAGAGCTGTGTGAGGGGTTTTTGGTGATTTGACTTAACGATGACATCATCATTTTTAAGGTGGAAGTCAGTGAGCTATACAGGAATTTCCACCTGATGGAGTCTCGACACAGGTGGTGAAAAACATCTGGATGGATGTGATGTGGACCAGGATGTAAACTGGAGGACGACTTGGAACCAAGAAAGAAAAAAAAGTGAGAGTGAGAGTAAGTATGAAGGATAGGGCTTCATTTACATGCACAGAAACTAGAACTGTAACAAATGATTAATTTCATTATTGATTATTTCTTCAATTAATCGTTTCTTCTAAAAAGATTTAATTCTAAATAATATAAAGAAAAGGAGCAAATCATCACTAAAGAGAAGCTGAACCCAACAAGTATTTATCATTCTAGTCTAATAGATTAAATGATTGAACAAAAAAAAAGTTGATGAATCCACTAAAAGAGAAAACAAATAAGAAAAAGAAAGAGAATAATAGAAAGTAGCAGGTGGGAGGGAAAGAATGAGCAAACACTGATGTGCAAACGATATTTTATGGTATAATGGGGATGTTCTCGGATCCCGGCAGGCTCTGAACAGCGGTGCTCGATTCCATAATGGCCTCCCGGCGTGGCAGTCGGTGTTGTACGTGTCTCTCGGCAGGCGGGAGAAACAAGTTAAAATGAGGAGAAGATGCTTCTTCATTTGGGAATCCATCACTCTGACGCAAATCCAAACATAATCGTAAGAGCGCGGCAAAGGTAACGGCTCAGCCCGCCTCCTCCCGCCGTCTGAATAATGCAACGCCTCAGAGTGACGCGTAGTTAGAGGCGCGAGCGTGTTCGGCACAAACACACACCCACACACACAAACACACACATAAATTGATAATAACTCTGACCAGGACTTGATCTGACCACAGCTGATTTCAATGTTTTTTTTTCTCTCCCAGTCCTTCTCTATTACACCACATTGTATCACACAAACACACACGTCAACACTGTTTCACATTTTTTATCTGTTCCTGTCACACACACACACACACACACACACACACACACACACACACACCTCCCTTGAGTTTGAACGGTGTGAAATCCCTGGTCGAGGTGAGAATTGAATGTTCATTATTCATGAAGAGAGCCCTCCCTCAGTACACACACACACACACACACACACACACACACACACAAACACACACACGGCCTCACAGGTGATTTATAACAAGGGAGTCCATTAATAATTGATGCAAGATTTTATTACCTATTCATCCATCACTATTTAGCCTGGATGCTCGCTCTGGTTACCGCTCCCATTATTAGCCAAGCAGACACCCGATAATCAGCAGACAGACCATCATGCTCACGCACAGCGCCGCCTTCGCTGTGATAAATGATCACACGCAGGCGAGGGGAGACGTGTGGAGCAGTGGTCAGGCGTGATCCTGATGTTACTTAATGCAGCGCTGGAAGACGAGTTGAGCCACTAACCTGATGCAACTCAACCTAATTAAGAAACTGCATATGAGAATTTTAATTTGTGAAACGTTTTCCATTGCAGCTTGAGGGTTATGGCTCAAGTCTGTGTTTGGGAGGCTGACAGACCCAACACATATGGCCAGACTCACACTGGCACCCACAGGAAGTCTCCAATCCACCAAATTTGCATTTTATTTTGGACTGTTTTTGCATTTAGATGAAGCTCATGCAGACATGAATCAGACTCCTCAGAGAGAGAACCAGGACCTTCTTCCTGCTACATCCAGGAAATACTCGATCAGAACGAGTCCGTCTGACGTGCTCTCACCATGTTGGAGATCAAATATAAATACAGCTTCACTTGGAAAACAGTTGGTCTGGTGTGAGGGCTCACGTTCTCAGACAGACCGGTTCGTAGAGCTACACTCACTCGTATTCACAGAAAATTGACAAATAGTTCTGTCAATAATGGAGCGACTGAGCTCTGGAGAGAGAATCCAACCTTGGCTTCTTCCTCACCTCCACACATCAGACTGCTGGATGTGAATGTTAGACTGTCAGTTTATAAAAAATGTTGGACACAGACGTCTTTAATCCAACTTCAGAGACGTGTGTATTGAAGAAGAATATATCCGACCATCCAACAAGCAGCTCTGAGAGAGAGTTGACGGTCGATAATCCTCTTCAATCCTTCTTTCATGAGCGCGTTATAAGATAATGAGCTCATGTTTATTACAGTCGGATTAGGCTGCACATTAACATGTAGGGTTCATATCTTTACATTAAAACCTTGTGATGATGCTAAGACTGAACGGACTCTGTGTCTGACCAGGATTTATGTCTGTTATCCAAGTTTGCATGTGGTTGAAACATGAACATTAAGTCTTCTTTTGGTTATCTGTGGCAGCTAAGTGTAGTTAAAGTAGCATTTTTATTGTGGTTGAGGTCATTTTCCACAGTTTGCTCGGTCACTCTGAACTTCACGTTGCCAGGTTTCATGTCCACGATTATGGGTTTTTGAACTCACCTCTGTGATGCCTGCACAAGGACATGCATCTCATCTCATCTGTCCACTGCAAACGTCAGAGCATGCACACTATTTTTTTTCCGATATTATCATTCGTTCATGTTTCACTCCTTTAGCTCTCAATTCCTGAGGGAAATATCTGACTCCTAAGCTACTAATGTCAGAGGTTTGGGGGTGTGCAGGTGTGTTGTGTGGTGGGTTGTTCGAGCTGTTTTTGCTGAAAATGATTCTGAGAGGAGCCTTGAGAATGAACCAAAGCAGTAAAGGTCCAGGTTGTAAAACCAAAATCAATGAGCTGAATGGTTAAATTATAAATCTCCTTCAAGTTTGAGACTGAAACTACAGAGGTTTATTCTCTGTTTCTATAAAGATGTTGATCATAGTCACATTAAAAACAAAGTGATTTGATTGGAGAATTTTGGAGTAGGGGAGAGCGGGGATGGTTGTAACAAAAGGACAGTTGTAACACTCACTTTGACCAATTAGAAATGAGCTGGTGATGTCATCAATACAGTCCATTCTCACGGAAAAATCGAGCTTTCTGGTAAAGTAAAAAAACAATTTTTCAGGCAAGAAAGTAAAAATTTTCATCACAAATATTTTTTGCGTAGTGTCCATTGTGTTGTAGATACAGTTGTTTTACTCACATAAGCTAAAGTAGTAGTTTCTCTAGCTTAATTTGATGTGTTGCATTAGTGCTAGCTTTGAAGCTAAATGCTAAAAACGGTTAGCTTTTTAATGGCTGCCTGGCATGGGGAGGGTCGTAACTGTTCTTAAATAGTGTTATAGCTATCTAATTAAACATATGTAGTATGCCTTAGGCAGGTTGCTCAGTTAATAGTTAGTAAGTTCCTCTGCATCTTGAAAAACACACTGTTCAAAAGTGTTTTGTTTATCGTTCAATAGACAGCTCAAATGCCTTTGAGTACTTACTAACCACACTGTTCAAAAGTTTATTATCATCATCATTTTTGTAGTCTTACAAGTTTATGGTTCTTTCTTTATTATTCATTAAAGTTCATTCATGCATTTATTAGTGTGGATCTTTTCTAAGCATAATAATTGTTACATCCATCCTCAAGTAGTGTTACAACTCACCCCCGTACTGGGCTAGGTTGTAACAACATTTGACATTAATTTACATAGTCTGTGATGGTGTACTAGAAGTCAGAGTGTGTGTCATTCATAGCAGACACATATGGGTGTCACATGTCAAAATTTGAGATCTCTAGCACAAAGAACCACTGAGTTACACTCAAACAAAAAGTGTCACCCCCTAATTCTCGTTTTCATTTACACTGAAAGTCCAACATCTGCCTGAGTCACATTTCTCTTAAAATCACCAACTCATTATCTTTTCTATATATAGTAATACATCATATACATACATCATTTACATTAAGCCCTCCTCCCAGCCTGATACTGTACGAGGTCATGTGACATGTACATTATACCGCTGACATTTAAAATGCTCACCAGTAGATTATCTTAATAGGGTCATTCTCTCATTGTCACTTTTTCATTATCTGCAGCCGCACAAAAACTTTATGACTTTTCCTTTGTTTAATTTCCACAAGACAAACCTGCCCTGACTTTCAATTACTACAGTCCTCGAGCTGCGGAGTCGCAGACCCTCGGGTGTCGGGGGTCAACACAGATATCACAGGACTTTATTAAATGAGGTTAGAGCTTCGCTGGCTTTTAGCTTTTGAGTCCGAACAGTGGGCTCGTTTAGCTGGTGGCTCTAATGTGGATTGTTCTTCTTATTATAAGGTGATGGCTGCTGAGTATCACATCCTGATCTTCTAATATTCCTTATGTGACTCTTTCCCTCGTAATGAGGTGTGGAGGAAAGTAAGAGAGAGGTTTGAGGATATTTGGTTTCCACATGCTTTATTCACATCTTTTAAACAGGAGTCTGCACAGAAATCAAATCCAAGCTAATTTATCACTTGTCTTCTTTTTAAACGAAGGTCAAGCTGTCCTCCCGTTCTTTCGACATCGCTCCAGCCTGAAATGGACAAAGCTGATGATTCTGCTTGAACTCCTTTGTGCAGGGTTTTCAATTAAAATTCACAGAGGTCCGGCGAAAATAACCCAGAGCAAAGGTCCAGAACATCATAATGCTTCATTTGCATTATGATTCTGTGTCGTATAGAGTGTTTTATTTTCTGTGCCCTCAGTTCAGATTAGAGTGGGTCAGTTTGCTCAAAAGATGCTTTGTGCTTTGTCTCATTGAGGCGCTTCTCGTTGCCAGTACAGTATGAGACATGAGGTGGAGTATGAGGAATATGAGCATTCTCCGTCTACTTTTAAGAACAAGCCATGTGAAATGACTTTTCCAACTCACTCATTCTGTTGTCTCTGGTCTTGTCCCGTAACTTATCTCAAAGTTGTGGAGAAATTTTTGCATTCATTCATTCACTGCATCATAATTTTTTAAAAGGATGTAGCTCTGTTTCCATTGGACGGGTAAACAAACAGCTGACCTCCTTCTGATAAATCCAGGCCTGTTGTTTGACAAGGCTGGTGCAAACTCTCAACCCAGCGCACGACACAGAGACTGACGTCTTCAAAATAAAAGCGTTTAATTAAAGTTTCAACACAAAATCACTCGTAGCGAGGAAACAAGAGCTGTCAAAAGGCAAAAGAAAGTACAAACTCAAAATCACTCCGAAGAGGAAAAGGCAACAAGGCAAAAAGGCAAGACAAAGTAGCAAATGAAAACTTCTCAAAGACAATGACAAGACTTGACATGGGTGGCTTGAATGACTTACTCTGACTGAGACAAGACAATCTGCCACAAGACAATGGGAGACACAGACTTAAATACATAAGGAAGGGGATCAGGTGGAAACAATCAGGGCGGGGCTGACAATTAAAATGGTGGGAAGGGGGAAGTAAGTTTCAAAATAAAACAGGAAATCACACGACAACATGAAACACAGGACAAGACAGTAAAAAAATCAAATTATTTTCCTAGACATGACATTGTTGTTGTGTGATGATCAGTCTTTTTGACCACGAGCAGTCAGAAACTGCTCATCACAGCTTTACTGGAACAGCTAACTTCCATGTATTTCACACTAAGCAAAGCATTTCTAACACATTCATTCCAAACTCTGCAGAGCTGCCGTGTTGTTTACACCCAGCATCATATATCCACATATCAACAGTGTTGGGAAAGTTCACTTTCTATATGAACTAGTTCAAAGTTCAGTTCAAACCTTTTAAAATGAACTAGTTCAGTTCATCGTTCATAATTCAAAATTGTGAACTAAAGTTCATGCTTCCCCAAAATGAACTATTTCGTTCTTTTTTTTTTTTTTTTTACGTTGCCACGAGCTACGAGCTAATTCCCGACTGTATGGGAATTAGTTTCTCAGTAAACGCATCCTCCTTCCTCGCACACATGTGAATTGTGACGAGACTGAGGACCACTGATGACGAAGTTGGTAGAGCGACAGACAGGACTTGCGGTTGCCAGATCGGGTGGTTATCCGCGACATTTTAATGGTCGTTTACCATGTGTTTTTACTGTTTTAGCTTGGTTTTTCGCCGAGGGCTCTTGAAATCTGGCACGAACGTAATCTGAACGAAATCAGAGTGCCGTTCAAGAAACAGCAGAATGAGTGCGTTCACAATTTAACGTTCATCAAGCAAAAATGAACGGGACGTTCACGTTCACCCAAAATATGAGTTAGTTCATGAACGAACGTTCTTTGAACGCGTTCGGGTACAACACTGCATATCAATAGATGGAGCAAAACCTTCAGAGAGGAAACTGTACAGGAACCGATTAGTAGCTGAGATTAGTGTTTCACTTCTGCCTGCGGGCATCACCACGGCTCAGTCCTCCGCCGGAGCAGGGAACCACGTTTTGATCAGCAAAACAACTTCCTATACATCCAGAGACATTATAGATGACTTCCAGGCAAAGGGAGACCATCCACAAACTGCTGTTTAACAAATATAATGAAGAGAGTCAGAGGCTCAGTCTGGGAGGCGGCTGGTGCCTCCACCTGGCTGACGGCCTGATTCAAGCACTGATCTGCAGTGATCAGTGCCAAAAAGGTTTGTTCACAGAGATGAGGGATTTGATAAAGGCTTTCAAATTTGTGGGGGACAAGAAGAAGCCTCTGGCCGTCCAATCACATTCATCCAGCGAAAACAGGCTGCAAACATGTTGGAAAATCCATCAGTGTCATTTTGCATTGTTGTTTCAGGGGATAATATCATAAGTGATCACAAGGAATCCAGCAATAAACAATTGTTAACAATGAAGTTATGGCAAAGAGATTTGTGCAAACAATCATGTGACAAAATAAGACAAATTCCACACATTGATATAAAACTACAGGATGAGATGAAAGGACAGAGGAACCAAAGTAAAGGGAACAAAATAGGGAAAGGAAGAGCAAAGAGAGTCTGATAGGAGAGAGAGAGAGAGAGAGAGAGGCGCTGAAGAACCAAACTGTCAGTTCGGCTCTGAAGAGAAGGAAAAGATGAGGCGAGTGAAGAAGGAAGAGCTGCGAGAAAACTAACGGAGACGGACGTGCAGAGGTCAGAGACAGGAGAGAGGAGAGACAAGTGAGAGGTGGATAGATTGGCTGAAATATAAAGGTGGACTGAGTCTCAACAGACGAGATGAGATGGAGACAAGGAGGTAGAAGAGCTGCAGAGGAAGTGAGAGCACTGAAGTCAAANAGGGGGGTGGAGGTTTGTGGGTAAGAGGAGGACTTTGTCTCAGGACGACATGTTATCACCTCCCTCCTGTGTTTCGAGTGTGTGTGTGTGTGTGTGTGTGTTGTTGTGTTTACATTTCCATCCTAAAATGTGTTTGTATAATGAATTCTTAATCAGTGTTAAATAGTGTGAACCATATTTGCATAATGAAGAAAGTTTGCTGCACAGAGGAGACTGTTTGTATGTGTGTGTGTGTGTGTGTGTGTGTGTGTGTTTTCACTGATGCAAATGCAGGATTTGATTTTCTGTTTCCTCATATAAATAATAATTTGATTGTAAATTACATGTAATTGCAACTCCGCTCGTTTTTCAAGCCCGAACATGATGCATAATCTGCACGATTGGCTTCAGGTGAGCTGTTTTATTTAAGCTCTTTCTTTCACCTCGTGTCATTGTGCAGACGCTCGGAGTGAAATTCAAACCTAATTAAAGTACATGTAGAATATTTATGGGATTATTGCAGCTTTCAAATGAGACGATCATGGTGAAAATTGTTGCTTTTAGTCTACTCATGTAATTTCCCTGGAATCTGATCCGTGCGTTCGACTGAGCTGTGGGTTCGTAGATATGTAAGATAGATAGACTTTATGTTTCAGGCGTCACATCCATTATAAATATTGTCATCTTCCTTAATTCTTCATGTTTCTTACAATGGATTCAAATGGTAATACGGGTTCATGGTGGATAGATCAACACAGAGCCTATATTTTTGCTGTATTCGCAGCAAAAATCTGAAACTAACTCGACATCTTGATTCATAATACGAGTGGATCAAGCTGCACGATTGGTTTGAGAAGTTTCCAGGGAAGTTTTCTGATACTACATTTCTTTAACTTTTTGAAAACTCTGACTTGAAGTCCAGCTGTTTCTCTTTTCTACAAAAAAACGAAACCGCTTCACTTTTAACAGCCACCTTTCAAACCGACGGGGGTTCGAGAGTTTGATGCTAAAAAGGGTTAGGTCTCACTTTAAGGAGCTAAAAAGTTATAGAGGAATCCCACTGGTCCTGAAACCACTGAAAGAAAAGTCTGATAATTCTGTCTCTTAGTTCAAAACAAAAGATTGGAAACTGCTCTCACACACTATTGGACTGACAGAGACACAGAGAGCTGCTTGTTTCATTATTATGTAATCTGTCCTCATCAGATTACAGCTGTGACACAGAACTATTTTAGATCCTATTTTCATTTGCTTCTAATAATATTTGCATGAAAGAAGATAGTGATAAATAAAGGTTTTGAGCTACAAACACTGCTCCTTCAGCTCCTGCAGATCAAGCATTTCATGTGAAAAGAAGCTGATGCACATTCGGGGCATTTTGTGCATGAAAAACTTTGTCAAACTTGTGTATTTCTGAACCAAAACATCCCAAAGCAGAATCGTCCCCCGACTTGTTTCTAAGCGTCTTTTTCTAGCAGTGAGACTCTGGAACTTCCAGCTCGTCCAAGTCTGGAAACATGCAAGCTTTTCTTTGTCAGCACAAACGTCTAAAGAAGAAGTTATATTTCTTTTCTGGCCTTTGTCCCGAAGCCATTTTGACTGTATTTGAAACTGGGACGTCTGAAATGTCAGAGGAAGAGAAAATATACTTCCACCTTAAGCAAGTGCAGTAAGATAAATTCATCCTTTTCTCTCATACAAAAGTAAACATGGAACTAACTCATCAACATAAGATCATATATGTAAGATCTACTGAAAGTACAGAAACAACAGAAGAAAAAGCCCAAGCAGTCATGTTTAAATCAGGGTGTCCACAAACTTTTGGACACATGCTGTTAAAGTTCTGCAGTCAGGGTTCTGTTTAGACTTTGTTTTTGTTCAGCCTTTGTTTTACTGTCACGTTCCTGCCGGCCA
Source organism: Centropyge bicolor (assembly GCA_037975185.1). Lineage (NCBI taxonomy): Eukaryota > Metazoa > Chordata > Actinopteri > Pomacanthidae > Centropyge > Centropyge bicolor. The sequence continues at coordinate 535,080 of JBBMOC010000018.1, read as the reverse complement.
TCACTCTGTTTTTCTTCTCAGTTTAGTCTTTGCTCTGCCATAGTCTCATTTCTGCCACAGTCCTGTTCATGTGTTCATGTTCATTCTTGTGTTTGTCTTGCTGTGTTCTGTGTTAGCTTTATGTCTTAGTTTTCTGTCTTAGTTTTTGCCTGTGTTCATGTCATAGTTTTTTCAGTATAGTCCTGTCATGTCGTTGTCCTGTCCTGTCACATGTATTTAGTTCTGTCTGTTCTAGTTCTGTGTTTTGGTTTCTGTTCTGTCTATCATATTTCTATGTCTAGTGTCTTGTCTCTGCATCTTATCACCTACCAGCTACACCCATGTAATCATGTCACCTGTGTTTCCTGTTGTAGCTAATTACGACCACTCATTATTTAAGTCAGTTGTTTTCTGTTGGTTTTTGCCGGCTTGTCTCTCATTTCACGTCACGTTGCAGACCACGCTTCTCTTCATGTTTACGTCCACGTTCACGTCCTTGTCTTGCCAAGTCTTGAAGTGAGTTTTTGTTAATAATTCTATTATTTTCATTAAAGACTTTCGTTTGAGCATTAATTGTGTGATGCGCCTGAGTCCGGAACCCCCCCGCTTTGACACATGCACAACATATGAATCAGCCATCGTCATGTTAGACCATGTCGTCTTAAAAACTTGATTATCCTGACTGCAACAGTGCAGGTAAGTGGAGGGGCTACAGGAGGATTCACAAGAGGCTCCGTGATCACACTTAACTCTGTTACACACTCTCGCTGTTCAGAGGCGAGAGGAGAGGAGGTCAGAGCCGGGCAGAGGAAGAGAGAGAGGAGAGGAAATTACAGATAACGTAGAGTCAGGATGAAGAAGAGCTGAAGAGCGCGGGGTGAAGATAATAAAAAAGGAGAGATAAGAGCGGAGGGGACGGCGAGTGAACGATGGGAGGATGCACTCGGAGCTGATTTCCCCTGATTGGTATTACTCTCACCGCATCACACGCTCTTTCTCTCGCCGCCGAAAAGTCTTGTTTCAGAGCGAAAAGAACAGAGTTTGCACAATAAAGAGATAACGAATCAGCAGGAAATAGTGCTGGGTCTGCAATTAGTGTTTGGGTCAACGTTCTGATTAATCCCTGTGACTGTGTGTGTAAGTGTGTGTGTGTGTATTCGTGTGCAGAATTGATCGCATGCTCAGGTCAATGGCTGAACCAATGAGGAATGAATTGAGAGTCGTCCTGTGTGAGTGGAGGATTGAAGTGTGCGTATATGCATCATGACGCCACTTCACTTTGATGTGTGTGGGCACTCGTATCCCTGCCACACTGATTCAACAGGCACACACACACACACTCGACCTGTGTAACCAAAAGTATGTGGACACCTGAACGAGTGCTCGAACGCCTCATTGCAAAGTCGTTGGCGTTCATGCCTCGCTCTAACAGCCTCCTCTCTCTGAAACCTGGCTGCACACATTCGGTCCCATTCAGCCATAAGAGCATGTGTGAGGTCTGGCGCTGATGCTGTTGTGGCTAACAGTCAGTTGTGTAAAGGAACGAAGTAAAAATACTTTGTTACAGTATTTATACTTTACTTGAGTTTTTATATTTATTGCAACTTTCACTTTTACTTCGCTACATTAAGAAGAAAAAAATGATACTTTTACTCCGCTACATTTAGACTGGACACCGTCGTTACTCGTTACAAAATAAAACGTGAATATATTTGTCTCATCATGTTTGGATTATCCGGACTGTACGTATTCTGGCGCGAACACCTGTCGCTCTCAAAACACGTCGAGGCAAATCACCAGACTGCGAATATTCAGCATGATGGAAGCCGCCTCGTCCGCTGGCGATAGCGCTAATACCTGCTAGTTGTGCTTCAGAAGAAAACAGACACCCGTGGTCATATGTAAAAAAAAAATAAATAAATAAAATATTTAAAAGTTTGCTTTTGTCGGGATGAAAGATTCATCGTGCCGCTTGTATTTGCCGAAAACACCGAAATGTTTGGATATCAAATTGTCAATTACAAAGTGTACCAACATTTTACTCTTTACCTCCAGTTGGCAGCTAAGAGCTAGCTAATGCTAAGAGTAGCCTTGCTAGCTCACCACCTTAGTGAGGGCTAGCGAGTGCATTACATAGCCTTTATTTACAGTTGTGTATTCCCGTTTGTAAATCGTATGGGTGGAAATGAGCTGCGTGGCGGAGGTCTGCGCCTGTTTAGCATCACACATCACATGGACCTTCATAAATCGTTCCCTACAGTCTGCAAGTTGACTGGGAGGGAGAGTAAAGCTTAAAAAGCTAAGTACATTTCATATGCGATACTTTAAGACTTTTACTCAAGTAATCGTTTTATGGGTGTCTTTCACTTTTACCTAAGTAGATTTCAAGCAAAGTATCTTTACTTTTACTCAAGTATGGCTTTCAACTACTTTTTACAGCACTGCTAACAGTCGATGTTCAGCTCATCATAAAGGTATCGGGTGGTGTCGAGGTCAAGTACTTTGGCACCAAACTCAAGCACAATTCTTTATTGAGCTTTATAGACATTGCACAAAGGCACTGTGATGCAACAAGAGAGGGCCTCAATCTCAAACTGCTCACACACATTTGCAGGATTGACCTTAATTGGAATAAAAAGGCGAAACTCAAACCGTGATAAACCCCCTTAAAGTATGTGGACGGGACATAACATACATCACTTATTTTACTGATGGAATCACGTGTGTCAGCTTCGTGAGGCTTCTGCTCCGAGCTCAGCTCCTGCAGCTCCTCCTCCACCTCCCGTCACTCCAAGGACGAGCTCCGCCGTCGTCCACGGCGCCGGGCCATTATCACCTGTCGGCTGCTGTCAATTAGAGCGCCGCATCACGGTCGAGGTCATGAAGGAGGGCGGAGAGGTTGGCGACCGACCCCCGTGCAGCCAGACAACCACCTGTTCCGGCGATCATCTCCCCGGCTGACGGAGCGACTGTCAGGAGCCAGAACACCGAACGGTGAGGACACGTCGACACTTTGATGCTGCGCTCAAGCTGCTTGTGTGTTTATGGATGTTTCACTGTCTTTACCTGAGTCTATTTTCAGAAATATTTCAGAATCAGAATCGGAAGCCTTTATCATCATTGAATACAACGAAATTGTAGCAGCCTTTGAATGGTGTTATTCAAAATATAAATCTGAGTAGGTATAAATAGTCTAAATACAATAAGAATAAAATTATACTTATAAAAATAGAATGAGGTAAAATAAGGTGCAGGTAAGTAGAAAATAGTCCAAAAACATGGCATTGGTATAAATATAAATACTGTCATGGATGCAGAATTGTATTGCACATTGCCGTATTGCACATGTAGATTATAACTTTTACTAAAGTGAAAATGGCAATAAAGGAGTGAAAGTACATCATGATTAGTACAAATGATCATCTGTAATTTAAAATGAGTTGGTTTTGGTGACGAACCCACAGAGAGTCATCAGTCACTTCTACAGATCTGCAGCTTTGATGAAGTGACTGTACATCAACTGTGTATTATGTAATGTAATGCACGGGTGAAAGTGTGGAGCGTATTGCTGATACAGAGGCAGATATTTCCCTCTGGAGTTGGTGCAGACCAAAACAGAGCTATAATGAAAGTGGACTTTGTTGGCGGAGACAAACAACTCTAAATAAATGCTTTTGGTTGTTAGTCTGTGTCTGCTAAACGTGTTAAGAGACGACAGTGTGCTTCACTGCCCCCAAGTGGACAAACATTCATTAATGCAGGTTTTGGTAGAAGCACGAAATTAAAAGCAAAAAAGTCTTACTGATGTAAAAGTACTGAAGTATTATGAGCACAATGTACTAAATTATAGTAGATACTACATTACATTGGTGGAGACTGTTTTTAGTCCCTGTGCTGAACTGTGGATTATTTTCTTCAAACATTAACATGATCGACAGCTTCATTGGATGTTTTATCAAAGTTAATAATAGTTCAATTTCCATAATATTTACCTCATGAAAGATCACTGTCACTGAACAAAATTCTGCATAATAGTCCAATATCAAGTGTTTAAAATTCAAGCTGGACACTTCATGTGTGGCTCAATACGTTCATGTAATTGAACCAAGGTGAGCTCTTTCTGGAACATAACATTTCAACATTATAAAGAAATGATTTAATTTCATAGCAATAAACGGCAGAGGAAGAGAAAGTGCAGCTTATTTCCTGAGACGGATTTTTTGAAATGACACACTTCATGCATGTTTGCCTATTTTCACGGGGGAGGCAGTTTTCACTCGTGTGTGTGTGTGTGTGTGGTCACTGTGGACGGTCATTCCATGTTTCAGTGTCTGGCTTTATAGCTGCTGACACAGCACTGTGAAGGAACAGGTATGCACTTCCCATAAAGTCAGACTGACACGGTTGGCTTTAACAGAGCCGGGCCGCTGCGAAGCCTCTGCATATGTCATCAAATAAAACAGCGCTCGGCCTTTAATGGACGAATAATCAACACGTAATAGAGCCACACATTATCTCTCCCACTTCCACAGCTACGTTCTCAGCACATTTACAGCTCTTCATAAAAAGATACCTGAGCACAAAGAGGAGACTCAGGAGAAAATGGGCTTTTTTTTCTCCAATAAATATTTATTGCAAATATAGAAACAGATCTTTTTGTGCAGGAATTGAAAGGAGAGCGATTACACGCCGTCGTGCTAACAAGAGCTGCAGCTGTTTTGAAACGATTACTGTTGAGGAAGAGCAGCAGAAAATGAAAGACGAGTATAAAACTAATCAAAGAAATGTCTGCTGCGGCGAACCTTCGTGTCTGTTAGTATTTATAGACCGTTTGCCTCTTTCTCGTATTTTCCTTCTGGCGAACTGAAGCTAAATTACAGGGTAGCGCTTGCATGGCTTTCACCCATTGTATTGTTGGTTGCATCAATAAGAACCAAACGAGGTGCTAATTTTGAGACTGAACATCATCCGGACGCATGTTGGCACAAGCGACTCCGAAGAAATCCGTCTGGGTCAAAGAGGTCAGTGCACTGAATTAAAAGACTTTGGGGCCACAGCCTTGATGGTGAATAAATGACAGGTTCTTTAATGGAAGCTGTCAGTGATGAACGTGTTCTGTCCGGCCTCCTGCTGTGCAAACCAAGTCTCGGGAACTATATTTTTCTCAGGTAGCGCCGTGATGACACATGATTGGAGCTGTCTGGCTCCCTGTCCCTCTTCAGGGGGTTGTTAGCTCTCTGAAGGGGGCTATTAAAGGAGCAATTTGTGCCGGGCCAAGAGGGAAACCCTGACACAGCAAAACACAGTCATTTCAAACAGTTTACCTGGAGGGTGAATACCTGTGAAAGGAAAGGGACTGTTGCCCCTGAGTAGACCGAACCTCTCAATGAGTCTCGAAGAGTGCTCATGGTGTTCATTGCCTCAGCGAATTGAATCGCAGCGTCGCTTAGAATTGAGCAGCTGTGGCACCACATCAACTTTATAGTCGGCGAGTCACTCCGAATGGCGATGGCGTGAAAAGCTGGAATCAATACAATGAATGTCTGTTTACCAATCAAATGACACACATTTCCTGGACGGAGGAATCCTCATCGCTGGAGCTATTGTGTCAGATAGGATGAATGTGCTCCCACTATCAGCCCCATTTTGTGATTGCACCCGATAGGACTGGTGTGTTAAGTTCAAAGTAGCGGTGAGATTAGCAGTTTGGGGATGGAAGTGTCAAATGGGAAATTCCAATGGCTGAGCTCGAGAACTAAAGAGGAGCTTCGGACAAGCAGTAAAACATTAAAGAATTAATCTGCAAATCCATTTCGCCTTTGATTTGTGCTTCGAATATTCTGCTACTTGGTCGGCTGATTTGTGAACCATATGGAGCTCAAGCCTTAGGTAAGGAGGGGCAGGTGGGAAGAGATGCACTGTATGTAGGGAATATACAGGTGCTCTATATGGAACCTATAGGGTCCTGACATTATGTACGAACCAGTCTCTCTTCCACTAGTGTCTATTCCTTAATGCAGAGATACTCATTGCGCGACTCGCGAGCCACATGCGGCTCTCCTCAAGCTTTAATTGGTTGCTCGCATGTTAGCTTATAACAATATGGTAACACAGCCAATACATTTTTTTCAAATGTGCTACATAAACATACAGTGAACACTGCACTACAAAAACGTCAACCTCTGCATTATACTTCTCCCTTCATCTTAATTATCAAGAGAAGTATTAATTAAGGATGAATTAATGGTGTTTCCTAAAGGGAGCACTGTCAAACCTGGCAACGCAGCCCGTGTACGGCACTGTTTTACGCCGTCACACTTGACTGCAGTGCAAGCTTGCAGCTAGGCTAGCTTAGGTCCGCTAGCTGGCACAAAATGGATCAATTTTTAATAAAAAAGGGGCAAAAACCAGCACAAAAACCAGACAGACACACAGTGTTGTAACGAAGAGTGAGGAAAAACAGTCTGAGGAAGCAGCAAACGGAAGTCAACATGAGGATGCTGGAGAGAGGACGAGCAGGCAAACGTCAGGTGTACCCAGTAAAAAACTAAAAGTACGAAGCAGAGAAAACAAAGGAGAGAAACAGACTGACCCATGCTCATCTTGAATGCCTCACTGTGTTTGCAACAAACTACAAATACAACATAAAGAAAGTCAAGGACATGCATGCCAGCTTCCGCTCATCACAGTATAAGGTAAATATAGTGTTAATTGAAAATGTATTGGCTGTGTTGTTTCTTTTTTTGTGGAATGTCCATTTTAGAAGTAGAAATGCACATTTGCAAAAGTGACTTGGTATGTTGTTGTAAAAGTGGCTCTTCCCTTGATTTTGCTCTGCCAATGTGGCTCTTCAAAAAAATAGTGAGGATCACTGCCTTAATGCAATGTTACGGTCTTGGCCCGAGGCTCCAGGTGTTCTCTGACTCCAGGTGTGGCAATCACTCCTCCTCCTGTCATCATTTCATCAGTGTGGATTATTCAAACCCCAGCTCTCCAGTCACCACTTCCTTCAGTCGTCCTGTGTGGTACAAACGCTGAGGTCTTTTTCTTGCTTCCTTGTATTTTGTCCATTTTGACTACCCTTACATCCCCTAAGATCTGGGTCCTCACCTCATCCCGTCTACCTGCCTGCTGCTCGACATCTCTCCATCTGGCTTCACCTGCTGCTCAGTGACTCATCGCCAGTCAATCATTCATCACTATAGAATCTATTCAACAAGTCCTGTTCAGCTCGCTCCACCTGAGTGTGTCCTCTGCTTCTGGGTCCAACAGTCTTTGGATATAACATGTAACTATCATGGTCCTTATGTTTACTTGGGTCTATATTCTATGACAAACCAACATTTACTGTGGCACAAACCTTCATCATTTTAATAAAATATTTGATTAATTTATTATAAAAAATCTATCTAAAAAACTAAATAAAACACAAACTACAGCTCCTGATAAAATGTTCCAGTGCAGCAGCGACAGTTAGTTAGTTTTGCCCATAATCATAATATTCACCGACTCTCTCCTAAAGTCATTTATTCAACTTTTCTGCCGAGGAAAAACAAACGACTCTGTTCAATAGTCTCTGTTCTGCTGTGATTAATCCATGGACTTGCCTCATCGGCGCTTTGCTGCGATGCTGTAGGACTTATTGGAAAACGCTGTTTGATATAGGCCACTGTAAAAACAACACTCTCAGACTTACAGGACAGAGAGTCGTGTAGATGATGATTTAGACAGAAATCTATTTTCCAAGGATGGGTTGTTTGTTATGAAAAAAAATATATCAGTGTGGTTTTAAATGAGGTTTTTTTGTTTTTAGAACAGAAGCTGGAAGTTTTTCCTTCTGCTTCTTTATACGGGTTCGATGATATGGATCGTGAACGTGTGCTGTCTGGTTTGGGAAAAAGGAATAATTCACAATTAGCACAATCACCTTGGGTAGCATATAGTTTAATCACATGACTACCACAACATTGACTCCATTTGACGCCTATAAGACATTCATCCTGCCTCATCCAAATCTAAAGTCAGAGGACAGAAATAGAGGCCAGCACTCGTGGCCACCTCGGCCCCATTTCCTCCCTGACGACAGGAGCAGAATGTCTCACCCGGGACCCACATGGAGCAGATGGATGAAAAGAGCCCAGAGCCCATGTTGGTCCCATGTGGACATGTCAGCTCAGGACTTCACAGTGTATGTGTATGTTAATGATGGCATCTGCACCACACAGTGACACCATGTGCAGGTCATGATAAGAAATAAAGAATTAAACGTTCAAAATTACTGTGACTCTATCGTTCTCTCTTCTTCTCTCTCTCTCTGTTTCGGCCATTATGTGAGGAAGTGATATGAAACGTGTGTGTCTCCGATCCTTCGTCCCGTCGCCCTGAGCAGCTGCTGCTTCCGTGGCCCAGATACCAGGTTTCTGCTGAGAGGAGGGAGGTGGACGGCCTGAATACTGATGCGACTCTCCTGCTCCGTCTTTCACTCTCATTAAAACGACAGCGAGAGGGAGGGGGAGGTCGACGGCGGCGAAATGGAGGAAGGGACAGAGAGGGAGAATCACAGGTGAAAGACAGAAACATATTAAGACAGACTTGGTTAAGAAAGGGAGATAGGAGAGAGGGGCGGGGGTGGGAGGGGGGGGTCGTCAGACAAAACGCCGCCACCGCCGCCGCCGCAGTGCTTCAAATCAGCTGTCAAGTCCTGGGGCCTCACAGCGAGATAGCAGGGGGGAGGAAAACAGCCGGAGAGACACGGAGGCTGATATCGAGGAAACTTAAAGGTCAGAACACAATGAGTTCCCATCAAGGAGGAGGTGCAGAGTCAAGTGCTGGCATCTAGCAGCCCATCTCTGTTTAATGCTCCGGGCCACCGGTGTTGTCTCTGCCGCAGGCAGCTTCCCGCCAGCACCACACGGGCGGTGACAGCAGAGACGTCCTCTGCTTCCTCTGGGGAGGGCTCGACGAAATCATTCGCTTTGTAGTTTCATTCAATGGCAATTTGAATGCTGGTTGATATGGAGGCAGTTCAACAAATGTTTCTTATATTTTAACGTTAACGACATGAAATTGTGCTTCATCAATGCATTGATTACCTCCGCCAAGGAGGTTATGTTATTGCCGGTGTTGGTTTGTCTGTTTGTTTGTTTGTTTGCAACATAGCTCAAAAAGGAACAAGGAACAAATGATTAAATTTTGGAGGTACTCAGAAAACCATCATTACGGAAATGTGGATTTTCGTGTATAACTATTAAACTAAAAATGATATCAATGTGATTCCAGTTGCTAAGGGTCTTTTTTTATGGTCCAGGAATCCATTGAAATAGATAAATCAAAGGTAGGACTAATATTTTGGGGTGTAAGTCACAATAAGCTGGGGGAACTGTGCTGCTTGCCGAGTGCTTTTCTAGTTCACATTTGCATTTATTTGTTTTTGTCATCATTGCTGTCTGGGAAGTTGATTCTGGAGGCGTCGACAGATAGCTGCCAGTATGATGGAAGCTCGCTGGTTGGACATGATGGCCGACAGTTTGGCTTGGTCGTGTTTGGCAGAAGAATTCGTCACAAGCTACATGAGTTTATTTGACTTGGTCTTGTGATGAAAGCAGGAAAGCACATATGGCCTGCTCTGTTAAATCTTATAAAGTCTGGTCGTGTAGCAGAGATTTCACTTTGTCAAACTCTTATTTCAGATGCTCATTTAGTCGTTTATATTCTTTGGGTTTGCAGACTTTAAGCAGATTAAATAATCAGACGTTTTGCACATCAATAGTTAAGTAAACAGCTGGTTTACCTGGACTCATGAGAAGGAAACCTCACTTGTCCTCTTTCACATTAAAAGTTGCCTCTGACTGTCATTTGAATTTTGGGAATTTTCAGCACAACAAAAATGATCAGTCCTTCTCAGGAAGCCGGAGCTGAACGATGTTGAGGAAGGACTCGATTCTGGTGGAACACATTTAGAGTTTTTTTTTCTTTGAGGAGGTGGCGTTTGAAGCTTTGATTCAGGAATGTAAATCTGTCTCTCACGGGAGACGGTTGAAAGGAGGGGATTTGTTCGGGTGTAATTTGAAAGCTCGGAGGAACGGGCTTTTCCCAGAGCCTCGGAGAATAAATATACTTTGAAAGAGCGCGGCGCGATTCGGGATTATCAAAGATAGCACGTTTGTTGATGGAGAGATCAGATAGCGCCGCGGCGTGACGGGAAGGAAGCCATGATAACGGCGGGTGCATCGAACAAGAAACATTCAACAATGGCTAAGTTTGTCATAAAAGATCTAAGAAAACTGTATATTTGTATTCACAGAAGAAAGTGACAGTTGATTTTTTTTTCCATTTTCATAATTAAACAATCATTGACGTACATCGTTATACACATCCATAAATATTTGCTCGATGAAAATACAGGAAATCATGCAAATATAACACTTTATTTCATTTGTCATAAGGGACATTTTTTCCACCTCTATACTCTGGATTCTCTTAATAATTACAAGTAGTCATTGCACAGTCCCCGACCGCTTACAGAAAAATCTCATCCCCCCTCCCCCATCACCACCACCACCCCGACACAAGAGCGTCATCCCTCTCCACCCGCCCTCCCCTCCACCAAAGAAACATATAGAGATAACAGGCTCAGTAGAAAAACAGTCATTTGTTCCTACAGTTTGTACAAAATTCACAGATTTATCTTGTTTGTTTGCCTCCCTCGTTTAGTTTACACACCGTCTCCCAAACAGGCAACCAAACCGCTGTAAAAAATCACACCAGGAATAGATCAAAGCACAAACAAATAAAAGACAGGGAACAGAAATGAACACGGGCCGGATGGAAATAGAAACAGCTAGCGAGACGGGAGCGCGTGAACGTCCCGATCCCGCAGCCGGGTTGGTGAAGACGAGCACACATTTCTGTCTATTCATCCGTCTTCATGCATGTCACATTACAGCGTCATGGTTCCCCTCTGATCTGTCGCTTCGCATAACAGGCTCGACTAATAACAACCGGCGCATTAATGGAAGCTTTTATTTGTGTTGACTCTGTTGTTCGGTGGAGGCATCGGCGTTAATGAGTCGCTCCCTGCTGATGGTTATAAAAATCAAAGTGGAAAAACACAAGAACGAGCACAAATATTACATTAGAGCATCGTTTTTTATCCTCTTCATCGACTGGATGGAAACAGAGGAACGCCAAATTTTTCTTGATGCTGAAATAATCAGAAATCAGATTTACTTTTTGAGATTTTTCTTTGCTCATGTGACTGGATTTGACGATTTGTGTGAAGCTGGGTTTTCACCAGTGTTACGGATATTTTCAGAAAGAAAGTTCAGGAATGTTAAATGTTCATCTTTCAAACCCTCAAACGCCTCATGACAGCTCATCAGAACAAGAGACAAGAGGAAGGAACTTGAACTGATCAGGTAGGACAAACATTTAACTACTCGACTCAAGGCCAGAACTGCTTTCAGAACTGATCGTGTTTTGGAGATTTGGACTCTAATCCACAGCGGTCAGGTCAGTTTTGAGTCCAGAATAAGAATAAGAATAAGTGTGACAAAAACTGTGAAATCTGTAAAATGTGCAGCAGCAACTGTATGAAAAGTTGTATTTTTAGCTGATCAAGCAAATAATAATAATAAATAATATCTCTCATATTGCATTACTTATAATTGCTGCTGTTCTGTAATGTCACCTTATCCACAAAGCCACTTTAGATAATCCACTTTGTACTTTGTATTAGTTGCATATACCTTTTGTATATACCTTTTTTTATAGTTTATATTTTATACTTTCTATCTATTTGTATTATTGTGCTGCTGCAACGCCTGAATTTCCCCTATCAATAAAGAATTTTCTTATCTTAATATCAAATCTTCAATCTTTGTCTGTTTGTGTTTATCCTTATACAGTATTGTTAATATTCTTTAGCCCAGGGCTCAAAAAAGTGCAGAAAAAGTCGGCTGAGTTTCTGGATTAATGCTGCTGCAAAGAAATATTTGTATATTTGAAAAGCAAATATGACTGATTGTGAAAATTCTTTAAACTTAAAAAAAAAGCGATGCTGAAAAATAATGATGCAACACAAAAGCCTTCATATCATGTTTGAAAAAAAAATGAAATGACACCAGGGAATCTCTAAATGATTCACCTCTGTTGACTAAACAATCGTGTTTCAGGTATTGAATCATCTCTGTGTGAAATGCATTAAAATATGAATCACAGGAAATGGCGCCCTGGCAAAGACGCTTCACAACATTTTGATATGAAACCTCTTGTCGGCAGGAAGTCATTACCAGTGTAAATATTATTAACAAAACTTCCCACTAATGGTCCCTTGAGGCGGCGACGTTCATCACACTAAACCAGAGGAAACTGCTGCACATAATGAGCAACAATCTGATGAGTTCACTCTTCTTCCAGTTTGTCCTAAATATATAGTTTGTCCTGAGAGTGTTTTCAAGACTCTGGTTTGTCCTCTTGGGAGCATGAACGTAATGAGCAAATGGTAATCTGCTTCCACCATCATAACATATTTTAAGTCAGTATTTTGGCCTGAGGGTAGTAATAAGAAGAGCCAAGCATTGGTCCAATTCCTAAGGGTTCATCCTCTGGGGAGCATGTCTGTGCACAGGAAACTGAGTGGCAATCTGCTCATCTCACTGTGATTCTTACTCTGATTTAAGGGAAACTTTGTGACCATGACTACGCCGAGAGTCACTGAAAACAAAAGGGTTCATCGTCTGGGGATCATCATATCCAATTTAAGTAAAAAGTGAAAAAAATACCGTAAAAAATGCAATTAAATTGAATCTATCATGGTTACATTTTAGTTTGTTTGCCGTCCTTTGTTGTGTAACATTGATGAGATGAGACTTCCTGCCTCTGGTTAATATTATAATAAGTGTCATCTGGTGTAAAAGACGGACTCAGCAGTAACATCAGTGTTCACTTCTGAGCTTTACATATGTTGACACTCGGCCGACTTTAACAGCCTCAGTGGATGAACAAACAGCTAAAACGTTCGGCCGTGTGTCGGACGGTTAGCGCAGCTGAATCTGTTCACGGGAGCTCTGATCTTAACGAAGGCAGACAAACAGCCGACAAGGCAGTTTGAGTGTGTGTGTGTGTGTGTGTGTGTGTGTTGGCTTGTGCAGCTCAATCTCCTTTTGCATGACAGCAATAAGCCATTAACTGATGCGTCTGCCATGGCCACAGCGCCGCGCTCTGATTTTCTCACCTGGTGCACGTCTGTGTGTGTGTGTGTTTCATTCCTCAGTGGGAAAGTCTGACACTGATGTCACTCATACCGCATGAGGTCACAACAAAGTCACAGTGAAATGTGTGAAAGGTTGCAGGCGCACACACACACTCGCACACAGAGCGTCTCTGGCGTGGAGCTACATACAGTCGCTGTGATTAGGGCAATTAAGCCAAACACACATGCACACCATTAATTTGGCTGCCGTTAATAACACACACACATCATCATCATCTCTTCATGCCCTGTTGACCATCTCTCACTCCTCTGATATTCACATGCTCAGTTAAAGTACGAGCCACATTAGCTGGTTTGCTTCCACCTCGAGAATCTTGTCAATGCAAACTGCAGGAAGATGAAAGAAGACAGAAATGGATGAAAGTCATGTGATCAATCAAATGCATGAAGTGGTGGTAGAGTAAGAGGAAAGTCATTTCAGCTTTCCATGAAAAAGAATCAGTCTTTAACAAATGGTCAGATGATTGACAGGTGCTTCCCTTTACCGAAACATTAACATGAGCCTTTTGACTAAACAAAGCAAAGATTTGAAGCTGTGTTTGTAGCAACACGTCCTCATAAGGCTGAACGTGTCTTACTTGGACATTTGTTGACGTTCATCATGACGTTGTGTAACGGTCAGTTATTTTTGAGTCCACATCCATGAGCCTGTGTTCTCACCATGAATAGATAACTGTGCTAGTGTTGTGATGTGTTTTTTCAACGGTCGAAATGAGCCTCATCAAAAGTAAGTTCATTGATTCTGAGGGGAAAAGCCTGCTGTGCATACCAGTGAGCGCAGATCCAGGGCTCAGCCTGACCTAATGCAACACTCTAATTGGAGCTATATTAAGTGTGAACGTGTTTTTGCGTGATCAGTTTTGGGTTTTGTTTCATGTGATTAGCTGCTTGCTGCGATCGGCCTCAGCTGGATGCTATAATGCGCCCACTCTGGAAAGGCTGAAATTAAAACAGTAAACTATGATAATGAACCTGAGAGGAGCTGAACAGACACTGAACACGTTCTGAAAGCTGAAGCATTAAATGACTTAGGTTCACAGGGATTTGGCTTCTCCACAGTGGAGGATGGAGGAAATGGGGGGCGAGAGTGTGATGCTGCTGGAGAACGGCGGGGGAGAACCGACGTCTATCTCGTTCACTCGAAAGGCAGAATTAGCCGTGAATAGCTGGCAGGGAGCGTCAACTCGCCCGAGACGAAGGGTGGAAATGCGTCGATTGGCTCGTTCTGTAAACGGCGACTTCAGAGAGGCTATTGTTGCTCATTAATTGAGATGGGGAACGATAGCTTAGCGCCATGAGAAAGAAAAAAAAAAACATGGCGAATTTGGAGTCGGCGCGCGTGCCACCTGGGGCTGTCGCCGTGGCAACAGATGGAGATGTGGGCTAAAAGGACTGATGTGATTAAGGTCACGCAACAGCTCAAGAAAGACAATTATGGGATTGTGTTCTGAGAAGCAGTCGAGCATTTTCTTCTGGAGAGGAATCTGCTTTAACTACAGAGGCGGGAATCACTGAGCAGGGTTTTGTATGAAGACGTCCATGCGAAGTGGCCAGCGTCACAGCTGGGCAGCTGTGAGAACATAATGTGCAAGTCTAAAACCAATCAGGATCAACAGGAATATTGTCCATGCAGGTCAATCATCTGCTTCTGAACCTGTAATTTTGCCCTTGTCGGAGAATGAGTAGCTGTGTTTTCTCTATTGAATGAAGCCTCATTCATTTCCCCAAAAGATCATGAGATTAAAATTAAGATAATCTTTCATTTTTTTAGACTCCATATATCAACTAATAACCATCGTTTTGTGGTCTTGAAACCACTTTGCCTAAAAACCTATAACCTTACAGTGTCTTACTGAAACACCTAAAACGCCAACTCAGCAGTTTTAGAACTTTTTCATTGGTTCCTGTTGGTTCGTACAACCTCCTCGGCACAAACATTTTCAGCTGGAAGAAAAAATAAAGACGAGAAAGTTCGTGATCTGAGGATATAATCGAGCCATCATGATACTGATGATACATGATTAAAAAACACAATGAATCAATCAAACAGATGCTTTTTTTGAATAATAACAAAGATGTCGCGCCCCCTCGTCTTCGCTTTACATCACCTTCACGCTTTCGCGCCCTCGTGTTTCCGAGCACATTTCAGACGCCGTCATCGCTGGGACTTTTTCTCTTCAGCTAACTGTCGCTGATTTCACACGTTGTCGGAGGCGCAGGTACGACGGTGTGATGACATCCTAACAAGCGACAGCTGTGGCTGATAGAACTGTTAATTATCACTGACACATGGGGACGATTTACTTTGATTTTGCAATACAAAGCTTATTGTAGAGTATTATACAGTAGTTATGCTACTTTGCGTTTAAGTTATTTTACTTGGTCAAGTTTCTTTCTATCAAAATCTGATTTTAACAGATTTCATTACAGTTTTATGTCGATATCGATCCCAGTTTTACCGGGAGATTCAGGTAGCTTCAAAAGTTCTCGACGTCATTTTGACTTTGAAAGATGTTGCTACGTTTAAACACAGGTGTAATACAAAGTGTTTTACATATCTAAAAGATTTATTTAACTATTACTTAAAGCAACTGCTACAAATCTAAATTTTAAAATCTAAATTATTGTGCTAAAGCACAATAATTTGAAGTATAATAGGATTTAAAGTTGTGTCATAAACTCTAAGATTGAAAAGTTCTTTGAGGTAAATTTGTGATTTCTGGGTTCTATAGATAAAACTGACTTGACCCATTATTAATTAATATGAAAATAGAATAGATGCAATAAAGCTCTAACATCTACACACAAACAAATTTGCTATGTGCAGCAGAAACTGACCTCATCACAGCATCGGTTGTTCGGTCAAACACTAAAACAATCTGTGTTAATGCACGTGTTCACTTCCTGTCTCTGGATAGCAGTCGTTGTTTTTGATTGGCCGAATAGTTAAATGACAACATACCTGTAACTTCAATGTCCAGATTTAAATTTTGGTTGCCCCTCTACTCCACCTGTTTCTTGTCTACTGCTCAATCATCATAGAGAGGTACAAATCCAAAAAACAAATCTTAAAAAAAAACAAAATAACCCTACGACTGTGACCTCTCCAGACTCCTCGACTGAGTAGTTTTAGCTGCCTAATGTTAGCCAAACATTAGCCAAAGTGGCGGCTGATCAGAGAGCACTCAGATGGTTGGTTTTCAGAGGCATCGACAAACAGCTGGCTCTGTTGTTTACGTCGGAGGAGTCGTGCGGTGTTTTACCCGCTGTTGCATTGACTAAACCCTGAGTATAAATAACCTTCAATGCATCTGTTAGCGTCTCCGTCTCTGGTGGACGCGGGTGTGTTTGCATCGTGTTTTGAAGACATCACTCCGTTATCTCCCCGCTGCCCCTTAACGGCCTCTATTGATGGATCGGCCTGCGGTCCGCAGCACGCCGCCCCACGGTCTTATCAGCGCTCGCTCTCTCTCCAGCCCCTCTCCTCCCTCGCTCCATCTCACCCCTCCTCTCTCTCTCTCCATTCATTTAGTCCAATCTGGATAAGTGGCTCTCAAAACAAGCTTGGTGTCAGGATTGAGGGGAGGATCATTGATCAGCTGGAACACCCACGCACTCGTAAAGGGGGGGAAGCTCGGAATGCACGCACACACAAACACGCCGTGCACCCCCCCCCCCCCCCCGACATGCACATTACACACATTAAACAAACATACTATCTGTGCACAAGCAATAAAACAGCACATGACACCATATTGTTTTGTATGTGCTCGTAAAATAGCACATGTAAACGGTTTATGAGTCAGTCCGTCACACACACTCGTCCCCTCAGAGATGCCACATTCTCATGAAACTCCAGGAACATGGTGGGGGAGGAGAGGGGGAGTGTTTGGGAGTAGCCAGAGGGAGAGAAACGGGAGAGAGAGAGTGATGTGAGAGAGATGAGACGAGAGGGATGGAACGGGCGTTTAGAAAGAAGGGGAGAGTAAAATAAAAAAGCAGGGGGGGGGGGTTGATGCTCGTCCAAGCGGCGCTCAGAAGTGTTTCAGGAAAATCTCATTCCATCTGTCTCCGAATAAATGTCCTGCTCTCTCTCTCTCTCTCTCTCTCTCTCTCTCTGCCTTCACCCACCACCTCTCTGCATGCTAAGTGTACTATTCTGCCCGAAGCACGACAAGCTGCCTCTATCATATTTCATAATACACTACACGCTTTCCCTTTTTGGGATTCCTGAATGCCTCCTCTGCTGCCTGTCCACATCTCTGACACCGCTCCTCCCGCTGCAGCGAGCTCCATTTAAAGGACTCATCCGTGAAATCAGACTCTTTTATTTTGACAAGACGAATCACGGTGAGATCGATCCTCGTGCCGACGTGACAAAAGTGTCACTTTTCATTAGCTTGCGAATAATTCACGTATGTTTTCCGCTGTTTAACAAGCTGTGTGTGGGTGTGGAGCGAAATGGACATTGATTTATAAGAAAATGTCGCAGCTGCTTAAACGCTTCAGTCACTCTAGTTGTTGACGGCGATCATATCATCAAGGAGAGCAGGGGAAATGATGCAGCACAAAAATCTGTGGGGTTTCACTATATTTAAAGTTCACGTCGAGCTCCTTCGTCCCATCGAGGAAGCGAGATGTGTCCTAAATCTTTTACCCTTCAATCCTTCTGTTCTCTCCTTCCATTCAAACAGTGTGGATATATGTGCTCTGCTCTATCGTCTTTCTTAGAAGTGATAAAAAACCGGATTGTCAGTCTTTGTTGCTGCAGCTTTCCCAAACCCTCTTTTCGCCTACTCTCTGTCTGTAAACATCTCCAAACAGATCTCCAGCAGGATCATCTCCCTTCACACTCTCCTTCAGTGATTCCTCGCTCTGATTTTCTTTCTGCCTCTCTTATCTTAGAGGAGCAGCTCCCGAGCTTTCCGCCCCGCCACTCCTCTCATTTCTTTCCTTCTCTTTTTCCTCTCAGCTATTCTTCTATCAAAACACTCCTCTTTTGTTTTTCCTCATTTCGTTTCTACTTCTCCGTCTCTCTCGCGACCTTCATCTCCCCTTTGCCTTCAGGATGCAACCCACCGACGGCTCGTTTTCTTTCATCTAAATTCAAGTACAAGTTCTTTTTCATATTTTTATATTTTATTGGTGAAAATTGAATTTGAATGGCATCTTTCTTTATTTTTTATCTGAAGATGGGGATAAAACTACAATTGCCTGTCAAATCATCAAACAGCATCTGAGTTCCAAACGGTGGTTCCAAACTGGGAGGGGCTCTGTTTTCCAACTTTCCAAAACAACGACCCGGCAGCAGCTGACCACTTCTCTGTCAAACCCCTGCCACTTATTGAGTCTGTAAATGAGTGTAACAGTATGAAGCCAAACGTATGCGTCATTATCCTCATTTGTACGATTCATTGCTCTGTAACAGAAGGCTTTTCGTCCAACCATCGAGTCCATCCACAACGGGTTTAAACACCTCTGCAGTTAGATATGGTCGAATGTTTAAAAGCATGGCCTGGTGTTAAGACCTCCGTCATGCTTTCATTAATCTCTCTTTTACCTTCTTCTTCTTTCATCAGATTTTTTTTTTCCCTTCTTCTTCTTCTTTTTCTACTTCACAAAGTAATACTGGCTCTTGCAAGACAAGTGAATCTTTAATTTGTGTGGGGCCACAAAACGATGGCTCTTTTTTAACAAGGTGGGACCTGCAGCTTAGATGTCGAGTTGTGTCTCGACTCGGGACAACAAGACAAGCTCCAAAAACTGAGACTTGATTCAACATGAAACACACACCTGAGGACGATTAAGACGACAGGTGAGCAGTGTTCTGTACTTCGAATTAGACGGTTTATACTCAAGTGCAAGTGCCAGTACGTTGCTTTGTATTTAACATGCAGGGTTGTACAGTAGAGGATGTTGCCCATTTAATCAACTTGCCTCTCACATAACAGGCCTTTAAGAGAAGACAGATGTAAACCAGTGAGGTAGCTTCTTCAAACCGACACAAACAAAAAGCAGCAGCCTCGTTTTTTCCACTGCTCGGCTTTGATGAAAGTCGGCACAGCGCATAAACATGAAGCCCGTCTTATCAAATCAAACGATTGAGAGCTCGGCTGTCGGAGGAGCGTGTAGATTACGTCTCTGACCGCGGCTGACGGAGATGACATCGCCGCCTCCAGGCTGCAGTTTTCTAGAAAATTGTCCGAATTAGCCTTCAACTGTAAAAATAATGATGTTCACGTTCCATCGCGTGGAAACGGATTCCAATAAGACAGGATTCCCTGGGGAATGAAATGTTTGATGTTTACCTCTTTGAGGTTCTGATCCCACATTTTCATGGCTGTCCAGACAGGTCGACACCAGATCTTAGATCAAACATTCTTACTTCATAGGCAACGTCTTTTTATAGCATCCCCCAGGTGATACTGATGAATAGGGTATGATGCCTGCTCTACATGTTTCCTCCATGGTCAGGGGAATTGTACTTTTGACCTAAGAGAGGCAAAATCCACTACTTTTACCCCATTAAAAATAAATATAGTTCTTCTTCCTCTTATGGATTTCCATTATTTTCCATATTGCTCTTCCCTACAGTGCTCCTCTCTCCACCTCCATTCCAATCTTTACTCTCATCCAATGGATAGATGCTGCTGCAGAAAGGTCATTAAATTAAGAGGTGTGTGTGTGTGTATGTGTGCTTGCCAGTAGGTGTACATACACTGTAGGCGTATTTGGATGTGTGCGAGTCTGTGTGTTCCTGTATCCTGCAGTAATATCCACCATCCTGTACTTTCCTCACCGTGGCGGCAGCAGAAGGCAATTAACCAGACCCTGTGTTCTTATCTGCTACCTAGCAACCTTGACTGTTCCACCCGTCACCCCCGGCAACCACCGCTGCTGCCTGTAATCGATTGCTCGGCAACCGGGGACGACGGCGTGACATCACGCTCGAACCCACGCCGCCGCGAGGGACGGACGAGCGAAATGTCTCCGGTTTAATCAACAGATGTGATGTTGTGTTATTTTCAGCCACAGAGGGGTTTGACAGCGGAGAAAACAAAGAGCATTCAAAGGATTTACTGTACAACATTAACAGTAAATGTCAGGTTTGGGGTCAGCGCCTATAATCTAGGAGCGTGGGCCGTTTTTAAGAGCGGCCATTTTGCACCGACTCGATGGCAGGTTTTCTGAAGCATTTTACAAGCGAGGTGGTTCAAGCTGAAGTAAAGCCGCTTTCATAACGTCAAAGGAAATTAATGTACTTTCATAAAACAAAATTAACCGTCAGTGAAAAACGAGCGCAGCACTAGAACACTCAGCAAAGCCATATGTTTAATGAGCGGTCAGACCGTCACACGGTAACTACATTGATCTTGACAGAAAACGTGTGAAGACCTGTCAGCTCATCAGAAAACAGTGATTGATCACACTGGACATTCAATAGCTGCAAACAGATTTCCTGTGGGAAACCCTCAGAAACTCTCAGAGGGAAACGTTACAGCCAAAGAGAGAGATCACAGATTTCAGCACATTTTGAAGGAAGGGAATCTCACGTTTTATTTTTTATTTTTTTTAAACTCTTGCTCTCTGGCTGTTTCTCCGTCGCTATCAGCTCCTGCTTTCATTCCACCTGCTCGTATTGGGAGATGAATACAAGCGCAGGCAATTTCTGTGACAGGTGTAAAAGCAATTCTGGGAAATGCAGGAAATTGCTAACTGATATAAAAGAAGATGAGATCGGTTTTAGGGAAAGAGAGTACGGCGAGAAATGAAGAGAGCAAATGGTATCTGCTAAACGTGACAAGACCATCCGAGCAGGGTCCGTATAGAAAACCATTAGAATGACACACAAACCCCGGCGTCTACAGACCCGTCACAGAACTCCTCTGCTGCGCCAACCTGGTTTCTAACACCTCCCCGACACCCGCTCGGCCTGTAGCTGCGTTCCACCACTCTCTCTATTTGGATGCCTGTTATTAAATTTGCAGCGCTCGTTTCGCCTCGGGGAGCGACCGAAAGCATAAACGCATTTCCCTCGGATCATGTTCCAGAGTTAGTAATTGCCAAAGCAATTGTTATTTAAGTGATGCTCAAGGAAAAAGGGGGCGGCGTACTGCTGCCGTTTTCCCGCTATTGTTAATATTTTAATGCGCCGCGCTGCATCCTGCCGGGACTCAATGGCTGCAGCGCTGTCAGACAATTGGATAATGCCGTCTTTTTGTTGGTATTTTGGGGATGTGTCTGAAGTTTCTTGCTCATGGATGCGGCCCCCCCTAGCTAACAGGGATTTGGCTGGGAATAGTTATTATTTTATGTTGCTATTATTTTACCAGGACAAAAACAAACAAGGCAAAAGAAAGAACACTAATGATATTCAACACTAAAATGAGCGCTGATACCCAATTAAAAAAGCTTTTAATATCTCAATACACTTTTGTACCTTTTGTAAAATTTAATTTACAGCTGATCAGCAGTGACAGTATGACTCAGAATAAAGAATAAAATCCTGTGTTTACACCTAAAGACAAGTTATCTATAGATCACACATAGATCAACCTTTGAGATTGTAAACAAGAAAATGATGTCTTATGCCACTCTAAATAGATACAAATCCAAAATGCTGGAGTTTGTATGAGTGGCTCTTAGACTTAAATAAACTTTAAATTAACTCAACCACTATTGGCAATAATAAAACACTGAGGTCTGTGGACGACTGTTCAGAGTTGGCACTTGTTCTGTGGGTGAACACCAGATCTGCATTAGCATTAGCATTAGCAGTACAACAGGCTATTATTAAAGTCAGGCCTTTGTTTAACTTTTAAGTATGTTTGATCACTACTGCTCATGTCTTTGTTGATGTGTTAACTTTTTTTGCTACTGATACCATCAATGCAAACGTCTTCTCATGTCTCAATACCTTTTGAACTGACGGAGATAGTGATTCTAGTGAATTTGTTATCAGAGCCACTGTTGTTCAATTAATTGTGTTTATTCACCTCAATTTTCCCACTTTATTCAGGAGGGTCTCGTATTCGAACCGACCAGGCCTTTATTCAATTCAGCTATTATTTAAAAGATATTTGAGTCTTCTCATATTCTACATTTTTCTTATTGTAAATAAACCCCATGAAACTCACGATTAAACTATACATTTGTGGTTTGGATTAATGTCTTCAGTAGGAACGAATGGGCCTCGGGCTGATAGACAGAGTAGGTCAGAAAGTGTTGAGAGACAGTCGAGCCTATTGTGGGCCTGGGTCTCCTCACGGGATTTACTGACTATAAAAACATGAGTCTTATCCTTTGAACTTTTTTACAGCAGTAGGATTGGTATCTGGGAGCTGCAGAGTCACAGTCTGACCAGCGTGCAGAGATCATCAGAGATGTTTTCAGCCTCGCTGCCTTGCTCAAGGATACGTCTGACAGCCAGCTCCCAGACAGTCAGACTCTCTGGCAGCGCTGCGTGTCAAGGTCAGTCACACAGTGGGATTTAACCGCGGCAGATTAGGATGACCTCCGGAGCGTCCAGTGGAGCTCACACTACAGTTCGCTGTGTGGACTTTGTGAACATGAGCATCATAATACGAGATAAGCCCCTCTAAACCCTCTTTTGTCATCATACTTTTGTCACTTCTTCATTACTCGTCCTCTTTTTTCCTCGACTCGCTCAACCAAGAGTCAGTAAACAACCGTGATGCAGCCGCTGTAAGACGAAGATTTAAAGCCAAAATTCAAAGCCCTTAACTTAACCCAGGTCTGTGTGAGGTCAGACTATATCTATTTTGCTCCTGCCCCCCCCTCCAGAGCAGGGCAGGAGCAGGGGCAACTAGCACACCAGGCTTCTTGTCAGAGTGCAAGCCGACCTGCTGCACTAATGCTAATCAGGCAACGAGGGGCAGGAGGGTCAGGAGTGAGGGAGCGCTACAGAGAGAGAAGAATTCAGTCAGCCGGGAGGATGAAGACACATGACAGCAATATGTACGTGTGTGTGATGAATACGTATAGAATTATAGCATAGGAGCTGATGTTTGGTGTGTGTGCAGGTGTGTCGCAGTGTAATTACAATGGCTGCTGGTGTGAAACATGAAGTCCGTGTGTTTGCCTGATTGTTTGCGTTCTGAGTGTGTACGTGCGAATGGAAAGTGTGCACGAAGTGGGCAGCATGCAATTACAATCTGTGCTTGTGTGACAGAGTGTGTGTGTGTGAGAGAGAGAAAGTGACAGTGAGCAAGTGAATGAGCACAGCCTTATTGGAGCGCCCTGCAGACTGAGAGGCAGATTAATTGAAAATGCCTCAGATACCCAGCCTCAGCCGTCACTCCCCTGACAGAACAGACCTTCATAACAAAATCCCTCAAACACACTCTCTCTCTCTCTCTCTCTCTCACACACACACACACACACAGCATTATGAATGCTACCCGGTCTCATGTTGAGGACGCGCTCATGCAGAGCTGCACTGTCAGACACGACAGGTAATGTGAGAGCAGATAAAATGCACACACACACACATGCACACTGTCACACACACACACACGAGTACACACACACTGCGAAACAAACACACACATACATGCACAGGATAATACTAATTCCTGCCTGTGCAATCTTGCGAAAGGACACACTCTTTCCCGCTGTTCTTTTTTTTCACTGCTTCCCCTTAAGAGGGACTGAAAAACAAGGTCCTTGAAAAGGCCAGCTGTGACAGGCATATTATCAGCTCTTCACCACAGCTCTCAGGGCGTGTGTGTGTGTGAATGTGTCTGTATTCAGAGCAGTTGAAGATGTAAAATCCAATACCTGCAAAATCCTGAAAAGCTTTGGCTGACCAATCCTAAATATTCTCATATAAATACAGTTTTTCAAAATTGTGCTCTCGGTTAATTTTCGTATCTAATCGAGTTGCAAAGGAATTCTTCAGTCTGTGTAATTGAACATATGTGACTAGTCAGACAGATCAGAAGGAGCCATGAGATCTCCAAATGTGACATGTGACCAAAAGCAATTTCATCCCAACATACACACAGAAAACATATAAGAACAGATCATGAGACCTGTTACACCGAAAACACAAACAGCTGAGGAGAGGAATGCATAAATTATACAGAAGTAAATACATTACAACAAAAACAAACAAACAAGCAAACAATAAATATATATATATATTTAGTCCTGTAAAGACACTAAGTTCATTTCTACAGATGTTTGGTTCCACTCCGCCTGCACAGAAAACTCGCCATTTTGGCACTTTTTAAGACCATGTGTGTCTGTAAACGTGGATAGAAATATTCAGTCCATATTGTGTGTGGGCAGGTGTGAATATGGTATGTATTGTGTCTGTGTGTATAAATGTGTGTGTGTGTGTGTTCTGTATACTGGCGTGGGAAGGTATATGTCGTGTGTGTGTTCTCACATTTCATGTCCATATAGTGTAACTCTAATCTATTCAAACACGTACAGTATATTCATTGATTCTCTACATTAGTGTCTGTGCGTGTGTGGTTGTGTGTGAGAGTGTGTGTTTGTCACAGTTGGCCACCGGTAAAAACTCCTCAACTTTTTGTTGTAACGTTGGATCGGTCAGTCTCTCTCTCTCTCGCTCAGTTGACGATGAGTCAAATGATCGACGGGTCACATCAACCCGCAAAGGAACCAACACAGACCACTCAACCTCAACAGCAGACAAACGGCTTCGATGCAGTTAAACCACAGTCGCGCTTCCTCTTTAGAGCCGGGAGAACGAGCCAGGGCCAAGGTCAGCTCAGCTGCTCTTAGATTATACAGTTGTTAGGGATTGAATTCCTTGTGTAGCTTTCAGTTCAGTACAAACATGTCACTGAGGGGCAGAACATCTCTGAAGGTGGGTCATGTCTTTAGGCAGAGCCAAAGAGCCATAGAGTTTCTGAGTGGTTGAAATCTAATGTGTCATAATCATGGTAATAATAATAATATAGTAATAATAGAAAACATGAAATAAGTGCAGTGCAGAAATTTATTAGAAAATAATACAAGTGTTCAAAAATGGCTGAAAGACCTGAACAGAGCAGAACTGAAAACAGACTTGCAGAGGTAGACTATGACTATTCATCAAGTCACGATCATAACATTAGTGATAAGACAAAAACAGGCCAAGTAACTAGTCTTTATAGCCAGATATCTCTCTAACTAGCCAAACTAGCTGTGAACATCAGTCACACTAACTCAGCTCGACTCAAGTTCTCGGCTTCATCATATCAAACTGTCTTCTCTTGTTCATCGGCCTTCGCTGTAATGGAACTTGGCCAGACAAAATCTGTGCTTCTTGAAGTGGGGGGGTGGGGGGCTGGGGGGGTTGTGCTCTGAGCTGAGCCTTTCAAGCAGCACTTTATCCAAGTCTGCATAGTGCCTCCAGGAACATCTGTCAATCAAAGCATCCAGGTCAGGGGTGGGGAACCTTTTTCCTATCAAAGGCCATTTCAATTTTTACAACATCCTTCCGAGGGGCCGGACTGAATTATTGAACACGTATCAGACTAACCTCTAATGCGATAGCTGGAAGTGCCTCTCTGTCAGATGGGGAGGGATGATGATGCTACTCACAGCTAGCTTTCAGGTCAGTCAGTCTTGAGCAGAACGGCGTCTTTGCATGAGTCAGTTTTGAAAAGCACTGGTCGTGGTCACAGGTTGTCCCAAACAGAGATACACGTCTCCTCAGAATGGGAAAATGCTCCTTTGCGGGTCAGTGATTTCATGTTTTAAGGCTGTCAGGCACTTCAGCCGGTTCCACATTAAACTTGCCAGAGCTTTAATTTGTTTCAAATAATTTAACACATGAAAGCAGGGCGCTGAGATTGGAGCTGGATGTTCAGCTCTGAGAGGTGCTCGGTAACATCCATCATGAAGGCCAAATCACAAATCCACTTCTTATTACTGAGTTCCATGTCGGACTTTTCCGTTATCTCTTCGAACTGTTGTACTTTTCTCCATCAGTCATCCAGTTTAGCATGTTTTGAGCCGTAATAGCGCCCAGATTGACCTTATGACCGTGTCCCCACAAGCTACAATCACTGGTTAGCCTTTTCCTTCAACAAAAAAATTGGAGTGTTCGTCCATTTTTCTTTGAAAGCCCGACATTCTGCATCTGCTTTCCTTTTCTTTCACAAGTCACCATGATGCATGCAGTTCATCCTGACAGGTGTACAGCCAGAAACCAGGAACCACCAGAAAGGACAAATCCGTCTTCTGTTTTGTTTTATTTTCTTTTACACAGAAATGAAGTAATTACTGTCTAGAAATTTTTTTGAATTTCTGAGTTGAGTCTCGCTGGCTACATATAAAATGAAGGCCGGACATTCCCCACTCCTGATCTAGGTGACGCCAGTGACCAAAAAGGCAGCATTTCTATACAGCCTGAGATGAGAGCCTGTCTTTAAGACAATGCAAAGAAGCGTCCTGGATCTTTGGCTCTGCCCAGCAAGATTCACGACAGTTGAAGAGACCTTCAGAGTACAGCAGCTCTGCATACATGTTTGTTTGACTCAAACTCAGTAGTAAAATGTGCATGAATGCTACCATTAAAACCTGAAGATACAAGATAAGGTTTGAATGAAGTAGCTGGTAGTAGCTAGCCCTGGCTAGCTCTGTGTAGCTCGACAGTAGAAAGCAGGACCGTCCCACCCTGTCACACTACAGCACAAAAATACTTCAAATTGTACCAAACTGCAGCTTCTGAAATGTATCTGATGTAAAAAGGTATTATAATTTACATGTTTACAACATAAATATATTATTCTGTTTAGCAGAATGCACAAATTTATTTCGTAAGGGGAAGATAAATGCACCAGGGCAAATTTAGAGATTAAATTCAAAGGAACGTTGTGTTGAATTCCCTTTGTCACGTAACCTCCATCCCAAGACTCCCGTTTTCTAAACTGATATTAAACTCAAAGAGAAGTGACAAAAGGTTATATTCACAGCACTGGTTCTTATGTTCCATTAACGTGTTAATGGAGAGGAGGAAGGGGCACAAGGGGATCGGAAGAGGAATGCTTCTGGGTCTACTCGTGTGGAGCCAGCCTGTCTGTACAATGTTTTAATGTTTACAGCATTAAAACAAAGTCCATGTTTCCACTGCAAACCTCATTGTATGGATTTGAAAATTTAATTAAACAGGAGCAAAGAGACCTCTCTGACATTCCCAAGGAGCCATTGCAAGTCTGCCAGAGGTTCGCATCGAGAGCAACTACAACTCCAAAGGGAGGAAATCGAGTGTTGTTTCGTGCTTTTCCATCACTACTGATTTGTGTTTTTCAATAAGTCCAAACTTCAAAAACTGAAATGAGAAACCAAACTTGAGTAGCAATGGGTCCCCGAGGCAGCCTGCAATACTGTGTAGTTTCAAACCCCCATGAATTAGTTTGAGGTGAACAGAAACTATCCTTCTGCTTCGTAGATTAATTTAAAATAGCATGTTTCCTTTTTACCACAGCTGTTTCACCTAAAGCTATTTGACAACATAATCTTGATGTTTACTCAAATTTCTTGACCCCAACTTGGGAAAACAAGAGGCTCACTGAACAGTTATTATGTTGTTCAGTTCAGACTCGTTCTCAGCTCTGGACATGGAGGGTTTGATTCTACTCCTCAGAGTCTGCCACATGTGATGCCGTCTCAATTTTTCTCTGCTATTTTATTTTCTTTCCTTCTGGAAGCGTGAGACTGTCAGCAACTTCTCCACATTGATTCATCATTGTTGTTAATTGGCCAGACTGGAGAGACGACACACAGGCAGTCCCTAAGGTACAGTCGCTATATGTGCATCCGTCATTCTCAACTCAACAAATTGTGGCTCCCTAGGACCAGAGCCAGACACCCCTCATTGGACGGGAGGCAGATCAAAAACACTGCTGTCGAGTGAAAATAACTTCTGAAGATGAACACATACAATACCGCTCCAAAAGTTGGGACACAACATATATTCTGTATAAGTTACTTTTTCAAATTGACGGACCTTTGTGCCTGTTGATGGTTTGTGTCATAGTATGGACCAGGTGACTCCCTCATGAAGCTGGTTAACATAATGTTCTTGTTTCATATTTGTGATGTGTTCAAATTGTATAAAATAATAAAAATAAAGAAACCATTGAATGAGAAGATGTGTCCAAACTTATGACTGGTAAAGACAGGGATACATAAACTGAGGAAGAGGAGCAAGGCTTGGTTCACTTGGACGGACATGTTGAAACTGGAATGTATAATAGTGCTTTTACACAAACAGGGTGTAACAGAATAGGATCTGTTTGGAGAACAAGTCAACTTTAAGTAAAAATAAGAGAGTTCAAGTAAGAATACTGCACCACTGGACCGAAATGAATAATGATCCTCAGTGCAAATTATGACACCCGGACGCACTGTGCTTATGAATAGCTGAGCTAATGTTATTCCTTACATCTCGGGAAAGACCTTCAGGGTATACGCAGGTAACCTCAAGCTTCAGTCCCCTCGACTCTTCCAAATGAAGCCATTATTTTTAAAAAGCTTCCCCCGCTGCATAGCCCGTGGTACTAGTCTAAAACTAATTGATCGGTGATTCCTTGGACCTAACACGCAGGGTAGCTGCCAGAGGAATTTGAACAACAGGCCAAAATAGAAAATCGGGCCCTTTATAAAAATGGAGGCTGTCCAACTGAGCGCCCCAGGGAATTTGCTCTGTGGTTTTTATTTGGTCCCGCTCGCCCAAATAAAGCTCTATTGATCTGATAGGAGAGTAATGACGTCCATTTGACATCCCATTGTGAATGCTAGTGGGTCTATTGGATTGGCTGCCACGGATGACATAGAGAGGTCAGAGGGAAAGTCATTACTCAATATGAAACACAATGGAATATTAAAAGCCAAAACAGCAGGTCGATCATTACGGCATAATTAAAATGTTCGGTTCACCCAAATAACAAAGCATATTTTCTTATTTACCCCTTAAGGTATCTAGCTAGTCTTTTTTTTTTTGCTGAGGTTTTCATATACAGTATCTGTCTGAGATTTTTGAACTATTAGAATTAAAAAAATTGTGACCTTGCTTCCAGTTTTTGTTGGAACTACTTTGTACTTAAGAACTAAAGTCCAATGTTTAGTCTAATAAGGCATCATGTCTCATTAGGCTAAACATGCACATTAGCATAATCATCCTCTCTCACTTCACATCTGATTCATCTCCCGACTAGTTAACCTTTTGAACAGAGCCCGTTCTGTAGACATAGATCTTTGTAGGTCAAAGAGTAAATGCCACCCTCCGCTCTCACTTTCCCCGTCAAACTCACACCCCACTGTGGGCGAATTCAAGCCCTGTCAAAAAAGATGATATCAAGGTTAACGCAGAGGAAAACTAAACAGGAATGCATTACTTCCAGGCCTGACACAGTGGTCCTTCCTGACCGATCAGACTCAAAAGAGAAAGTATAACACCCAGGAGGTTAGATCATAACCTGCACAGTCATAGTGAAGCATAAATCTGACCCTCGTTTTTCAGACTGGTTTTCCGAGGTACATTTATGTCCCCGAGCGGCAAAGGAGAGCAAGGTGGACTATGGTTAAGCATCCGATGACGGAGGCAGGGGCAGAGAGAAAGATAGGCAGATGTCATTAATTTCAATAAGGCTCACAGCCTGGCAGAGTTAATAATATCAGCACGCCCTCCCGACCTCAGACGATGATACGACATCAACCTCCGCAAATTACTCATTAATTTACCCCATTAAGTTGGACAGAGGTGGCGGGAAGGGAAAAAAAGAAAAGCACCGCGAGGAACAAGTTAATTAGACATTTTAAAACAGAATTTATACCTTTTTCAATTGAGATGTATCTCAGCAGAGGTAAGAGAGGTCAGGGTGAAGATGGGAAGAGTGGGCAGATAAAGAAAGGCAGCTGGAATTAATATTCTGACTGAGTGGATGTTGACGCGATGAGAGCATTAAGATCATTTATATGGATGAGACGAACTTGTTTGTGAATATCTAAAGATTCATACAGTTAGAATCATCAGCATTTGTGCCTCTCGTGAGAATGTTCCATGTACAAAGTGAGAAAAACATCTCATCTCCTATCAGCGCCTCGTTCGTAAAGCCAAGCCTTGCTCCTGTTTCTTTCAACAGATTTCATTTTAAACAGCGTAAATTCAAACCCAAATCTTAATAAATCAAATTAAACCATCGCAGTTGCTTCACTCTTCTTGGGACCACATCAGTCTCTATTAAGGATATCGGAAAGGAAACGCAAATAGGATATAAATAAATCTATACTCGTGGAATCAGACCTCCCAAAGGCACTTTGGTCCATAGCAAGCTCCCACCCAGAGCCGAGCACGGTCATATATACTGAGTGGAAAGTCGTCCAGTCAGAGACAGAATATATCCCTAGGGCCTTCACTCCGCTTACCATCCATTTTATCTCACCGTGTAGTGCAGGGAGCGTTTGAAATATTTTCAGTTTCTGCGCGGACTCGCCCTGAGCCGATACATAAATCCTATACCGTCTCCTTTACAATGGCATCTTCAGAATGTGATGCAGCGCACCTCTCACCTGCTCTCAATCTGCCTCTATTCCTAAATGTGATTACGGGGTTCTTTAATATAGGAGCTAACACCTGTCTTGCCAACCTGCATAACCCACCCTAAAGTAATTCCTGCATGATTCGCACTATTGAAATGTAAATTTCCTACCTCATAGCTTCCCTTATCAAATGAAATATGCCACACCTGTAAATAAGTGATGGGCTCAGAGACAAAAATGCCTGCAGGTCTTGAAAGGGTTTACTTCACGCTATCTAGACAGACAGGCGGGCTGGGCCAAAGATGCACATTAATGTAGACACACAAACACACACACACAACTCGCCAACTCGGTTGTTATCTATATGCAAAGCATCTCCGCTAAGCTATCCACTTTGCTCCCGTGCAGGAGACTGAGAATAATGGACGACTCAGCCCCAACCCTCCTCCCACACCCACACACAATCGCTCACAGCAGCATGCACAAACTGTATATACATGCCCACACACCACTGAACATATGTAGCTAGGTGTTTCGAATCGATAAGCACGCTCAACACACTGCCTCCCTGACCTATTCTTACTCTGGCTAATTGCCAGGAAGAACAATTAGCCTGATAAGTATCACTTAATGTCCTCCCCTCCAAAGAGGAAGATTCAGGCTATTCTAAAACAAACGCACCTAATTCCTCATCCTGCTCCCTCATTATCTCCCCAAATGATGCTTCTATAGGAGAGCAGGTGTTGGCAGTGCTGAGGAGTGATTGTTTTGTGAATGGCGGTTTGATGGGATTAGAGAAAAGAAGGACGGGTTTAAGTCATGAATGGGGCTGTTTCTGGTGAGATAGCTGAACTACAGTGTGCCAGTAATGAGGTAGAAGACATTTGCTTGTCGCCACCTTTGCTCGTGGGAAATCAGCGGGTCTACGGAAGCCTGCGAGGACCAAAGTACCCTGTGTGAGGTAGTCTGGTGAAGAGCTTGATTCTTGTTAATTATCTCTCAGCATTGTGGTGGAGACAGCCAACCTCAGAAACAACCTCTTAAAATGTCAGTGAATTATTATATAATCGATTCCAAAAAAGAAAAAAAAATCACCTAGAGAGAATACCTCTTTAACTCTGGATCCAGCGGGGTAATGACCCATGTCACTGGACACCTCAGAGGAAACATCATTAGCTGTCTTGCTACATTAACATCTATCCCCTTTATTAGTCTGCTGTTGGCATCCAACCTTACAATCTCCCTTACAGCATTTAACTTTGCTTCCGCAGCTCACAGCTTCTGTTGGGCAGAAACTCCCTTCCAGTAGTCCAAAATATCATGAAGGTCCTCGTCCTTGGCAAACTGCACCTTCTTACGCAGGGCATGGCCTGCTGCTATATAGGATGCTTCCTCTCTGGGACTTTTCTTGTAAGGCCGGAATCGCTCCCAGATCCGCAGTGTGCTCTCAGACGAATATTCTGGACTGGAGGAGTAGCCAGAGTTGTAGTTGTGGTGACGGGAAGGTGAGAGCTGGGAGTAGGTGGCTGTGGCATCCTTCTTGGTGCGGCCCAGTGGCTTAAGGAATGAGGCCTTTTGGGCGGGTGAGGGCGGGTCGTTGACGCCCTCATAGTAGAGTGCAGGAAAGGAGTGGCGGTGCTCAGAGCTGTGGTAGTCTGGCTGGACCTCCAAGTGGTGCTGCTGCTGCTGTCCAGGGCCCACCACCCCACCTCCACCTCCACTCCCATTATTACACCCCATACCGCCCCCATTCACGCTCAACCCACCACCATTTATGTTTCCCATCCCATTCCCATTACAGCCACCTACTCCACCACCACCTCCACTTCCACTCCCTCCACCACAACCAACAGGGCTGCCTTTTTCTGTTGGGTACTTGGGAGGATCGCTTCGCTGCTCAGGGATATCCACACTGAACACCCTGGTGCTCTTGACAGACCCCACAGCTGGAGCACCGCAACGGTTCTTCACCACAGCAGTATCAGCGCTCAACTGCCTCTGAAGGGGCCGCACTGCATTGGCTGGAGGCGGGTCACGGTAAGGAGGGGAGAGGAACCCCCCACCGCTGATGCCTGGCCGCTCAGACAGGGGCATAACCAGGGGCACTGGGGCCATAGAAGGTGGATGAGGCTGCTGATGTAGCTGAGGATGAGGCTGAGGCTGAGAATGAGGCAGAGGATGTGGCTGAGGATGAGGCTGAGGATGAGGATGAGGCTGGGGGTGAGACTTTGGATGCACTTTTGGGGAGGAGGCCATGATCTGATCTCCGGGGTGGCCCGGAGAGAGGGGCAGGAGGTTCCGAGGGAGGGAGGCCATGCATGTCGGAGGCTGAGTGGAGGCTATAGAGTTGGCATTGTCGGCAGTGGTCACAACATTAGCAGAAGCATCCAGTTTCAGGGCATCGATGCAGTTGTTGATGATCTGGTTCACCTTGTCCACCTCCTTGGCAATGGTGGAGATCTCTGATGCTGAGCCATGGCCGTTATCATCCGAATCCTCCCCAGCCTCTGTCCCATTCTCAATCCCAGCTCGCATATCCACAACTACTTCCCCTCCTACCCCTGCACCTCCAGCAGCTACCCCTCCCTCCCTGCCTTCTACTGCCATTCCTGCCGTCCTAACATCCATGTAATTACCCTTGCCGCCCATTGCCTCAGAGAAGGCAGTGGCCATTTTTTCCACTTGCGGCAAGGTGGAGAGACGGGAAGAACTAGTGTTGGCCGAGCCGTGGAGCATGCCTGTGCTCGAGGAGGCAGATTGCGGAAGCTTGCCTCCCGCTCCTCCTGAATGGTGGTGCTGGTGGTGAGCCTGCTCCTGGAGACGCTGCATGGCACCCGGGTCGTTGGCCACTGCTGCAGCAGCCTCTGGGCCATACCTGAGGAATGACAGATCCACTTCAGAACAAACAATACATCTAGTCATATAATTACATTGTGTACCTTATTTTGCACAATATCTAGAAGAGCATGATTAAAAAAGTATTAGACGAAACTAAATTTTTAAGTTAATTAATGTTAATAGGTTCTCTCAGTGATACCATGGGATGGGCCTGTTTTAATTAACACTAAAAGAAATATGAAAAGTAGCCCAAAAGCATGATACAAAGTCTCAATAACATGTATGTTTGGAGGGGAAAAAAAGTTTTTCGGGAATTCAAAACAAAAACAATGCAGCAAAACAACTAATGAACTAAAGCCCAAAGCATAAATTGTTCCAAAAAAAAAAACAACAATTACACCCAAGGGGCACTCATGGAAGTTGTTGTTTCTGTTGGGGCTAAATCATCCTAGATGAACTTAGTATTTGTGTAGTGACTCTTCAACAATTCATAGTCATGGAAAAAAGACTGTAACAAGACTCTTTATTAACAAATTGTCCAGTACCTCATCTCCAAAATAGTTTTCTTCACACTTATAGCTTTCTGCTTCTCTTCCTGGATGCGTCGCCGTCTGAGACAGTAATAGACAAATCCAAGCACAATGACCATGCCAAACAGACATCCCAAGATGGTCATGATGTAGTGTGTGGTTGTGGACGGATTGGTTCGCAGGTCTTCGGGCCCCATAGCTCGTGTGGTAAAGGACAGACAGGTGTGGTTGTAGCGCTGAGATTTGCTTACAGAGGCCACACAATAGGTGTAGTTCGTATGTGGTCTCAGCTTGTCCAGAGGGATTGTCTCCTTCTTGTTTTTAAGGGGCATGATGTCAACAACAAAAGTCTGGTTGTGCTGGGAGAGGATGTACATCTTGCTGTATGGTCGTGGGATCTGCACCAGCAGAGAGGCGGTGTAGAGGGAGACGGTTTGAAGCTTCATAGAAATCTGATGGGTGTAGGTGGTGTCAGGAGAGGACGACGTGTTTGGCTGTTGGTACGGATCCTGCTCTGGATTGTCCACACCCATCCCAGAGCCGTCTTGATCTGGCGTCTGGGAGGTCATCCCCGGCAGTAGCACACCATCACGACAAATGGACGAAAGCGTGTAACGGGCATTTCTTCCGTGTCCGTGCACTGGACTCAAAAGTGGATAACCAGTCATTTCAAGAGGGGTTTCGCACTGGAGACGATCGTAGGTGTGGGTGACATTGTTAAAGGCTTCCAGCCAGGTGAGAAAGCTGAAAAGGTCGCAGCCACAGTGGAACGGGTTTCCTGCGAGTTCACACACCATCAGTCTGTTGAGCACACTGAAGGTAGACGGGTCCAGACGGGCCAACTTATTGGAGGATAAGTCCAGGCTGCTGAGGCTGGGGCACTCCCAGAAGGCATTGGTGGCAATGACCTCAATGAGGTTGTGTTGCAAGAAGAGGCACTGCATTCGACCCAGACCTCTCAACATACCCTCAGTCAGGTTGGTCAGCTTGTTGTAGCCCAGCTGGAGAACCTGAGACAGAAAGACAGAATAGGCCCTGAAGTTTTTGATAAAACATGACTTATGTTTTTTTTTTAAAATCTTTTTATCTTATTTCAAGAAATGCTCTTACAGTTTGCTTCAATGGGAAATATGTTTGATCAGGACTTGACACATTCAGTCACATTTCTATAACTGTTAGCTTGGAAAGTTTTCAACAGCCATTTATTTATGAGTTTTTGAGTGGATGATTTCAGAACATATAGCTTTGCTTGTTTCAAAGCACTGTACTGCATCATAATGTCCTTATGCAGATCAGTTTACATTTTCATGACCACCTTCATTATCATGGTCTCCTAAATGGAATTCATATTACCGAGGCAACATAAATTATTCAACCACTTGTGTATGAATGTGTGAGCCTGGTTGAAGAGGATTATTAGAGATGTTTCTGTTCTGTTCTGTTTTCTGTTTGCATTTGTGTCATGAGATGTTAAAAATCCCAGGAAACAATTTAGCCATCATAAATGTCTGGATATTGAGACAAAGATGCAAATGTTAAATGCGATGGACTAAAGCATTAAGGACCATATAATGACTACTTTTAATGTGGGAAAGCAAACACAGATTGTTGTTTTCGGCTGCAGACCTGTAGGTTGGCCTGTCCGGCGAAGGCCCCGTCCTCGATGTAGCTGATCTCGTTCTTGGTGAGATTGAGGTCAGTGAGGTTTGTGAAGCGGAACATGGAGGTAAAGAGCACGGCTTTAAGTTTGTTCTCGTTCAGCCTCAGGTCGTGAACCTGGGGAGACAAGAGAGCAGATGACTTTCAGGCGATGCACTGCAGTCTCTGGCAGCCAGAGAGGAGGACCTGAACTCTGCCAAAAATAGCTGCCAACAGCAAATTGTACCTGCGAACATGTGAGTTTGCTGTTTAATGAGTAATTTCCTCAATTACAGATCTGATCAAAATTTGTATTTAGTTAATCACAGCCTGTTTGGAAGCAGATGAACATCCCTCCTGAAATATCTACAAGATGTGAATACTGATGCAAGGTGCAGTTAACTTTACCACTGGGTGCTTCAATCAATTTAAAGTTTGTCACTTTTGATAATTTACTCGGCACATTGCAGATGGTGACACTGATTGAAATACACTTTAAAACATGGACAACAGCAAGACACTGCATAAGCAAACAGCGTTAGTACAGAGCATGAGATAATTCAACTTGTCTGAGCATGGTGGATATGCAGTTCTTGTTTAAGCACAATGTCGGAGCAAGAAATAACTTCAGAAAGTGTATTGACCTTCCACTGACCCTGGATGGTGAAGTGTGGCCCTGAGCTTCTTCTCGTCTGCTACAGATACTGAACAGATTCGCATAACACTTCACTGCTTTAACAATATCATCACAGCCACATCACACATTATCTACAATTACTGCTACGTTCTCCATCTTTGGACACATTGATATAATCATAGTCTATCGCCATCATTGTCATGGTTGCTACTGCAAGCAACATGAAAGCACAAGAATCACTCGATAAGCCGAGTGAACAGAAGGTCAGTCCGACTTTGCAGAAGTCGCTGTCACAGCTAAAGGCATGTGCTCTTCAGCTGACACCATCTAAGCTCCGAGAGCATGAGCAGTTTAACACAGGCAGCGCCGTGTGACAGGCCGATAAAGCTGGTACTGACCGTGCTGTTGATGTGCTGAGGGATGGTCTCGTACGGAGGCTGGTTCTGGCTGCAGATAGCCAGCCAAACGTAGCCTTTATCCCCCTCGATCAGCCAGCAGTCCCCCTTCACCATGCCGGGCAGGTGGAGGAGCAGCAGAGCAGGAAGGAGGAGGGACAGGAACAGGGCGGGAGACAGGGAGGACAAACGGAGTCTGCTGGCCATGGTTTTTTTTTTTTTTTGAGGTCGCCTCAGTAGGAAGGAGGAAAAGAAAGGAGCTGAAGGGAGGAAGGCGGTGAGCAGCAGTTTCAGGAAACCAGGAAGGGCGCAGGTCAGGGGCGAGGAGGCCGAGTCTAAGAAGAGAGACAGGTGAACGATGGGGCGTCTTCACGGTGATTAGAGCTGAGCTGGCAGCATGGCAGCAAGTCCCGTCCCCATTTTAGGTGTTCCACGTCAAAGGGTTTTGGAAAGTTTCGCCCCAGCAGCTACTCATGGCCCCCGACAGCCGAACGTCTCGACAGCAACAGACGAGGAAACACTCGCTCTCAGAAGAAGGCAGAAGGCCTATATAAGAGAGAGAGAGGGCGAGAGAGAGAGAGGGAGAGAGGGAGGGGGGAATATTAACATTAATAGTGATAATGACAAAATGATTAAGAGTAGGCAGAAAATTGTAATACAGTTCACATATTCCCAGATGGTTTTGAATTAATTTAGCTTAGGTCTCATTTCTACAAGCAGTGTGTGAAAACAAGAAAAAAAAACAGGTATATATGAATATAATACTCTCGCTACCCAATCCCTTCAAGGTAATGCACCGCAGTAATAAATCCATTAACTGCCATGATTATTTCATTAAGTCTTAATAAAGCCCAGAGAAATATATTGTGACTTCTCAAATGAAACCAGGATTTTTTTTTTTTTTTATGTTCCGTAATTATCCGTGATCACGACAATAAATTGCAGCTCTTCCGTTCAGACATTAGCATACGATGCACCAGTAGAAACGGAAATTACCAAGTTGGTTTTTTTGGGGGGGGGGGGTTTCTGGTGTTTTTGTCATTGTGTACAAGGTTCACCAGCTGCTGTTTCTATTATTTCAACTCCGAGGTTCATAATGAAACAATAAAAAAACGTAATAGCCGCAGTTATATCGGGGTGAAAACGGGGAGACGGGCTAAGTGGAAAACAGAGGAGGGCTGTTGTAATTTGCATGTTTTAACAGGATACAAGCTGACATTTAGCTATTTACCTTTCTCGGGGGATTAACCGTGGATTAGGCTCTAATCCAGCATAAAATATTATGTATCTCATCACCGCAGCTGAGACTCTTTTAATTTGTTTCCAAAGTTTTGATTCCCTCCCAGGGAAAAGTTATCTGGCCCGGACATGAATGACAGGGAATTGATAGGGAGAACAACTGAGTAATAAACTCTTCTTAAGTACTTTCTCTCTCTCTCAATTCCACATAAATTCCCCTCTGTACTTTTCAGACTGTCTCAACCAGATGAAAATATATATATATAAAACCTGCTGTAAGAAATGAAGCAGTGACATGGTGTAACCTAATACACTCAGGAGTAATGGAAGCCAACTTTGGATGCTCCTGTTAAACTGCCCCTAATAGCCTCCTCCTCCTCCTCCGTCCAGACTTCGGTCAGCCTCTCAGTCGCTTCTCATTTCTGTCGCGCCGCAGCCCGAGCAGCTCTCCTCAAATTGTCCCATGAAATTGATATCGACAATTCAATTCCTTCACCACAGGCCTTCAATTTGCCTTTGACCCGCCGCTGTTGTCGTCCTTACACATGTGTGTGTGTGTGTGTGTGTGTGTGTGTGTGTGCGTGTGTGTAAAATAAAACAAACAAAAAAAACAACTTTAGATGAGTGGAACAACAGATGAAGTAGTTTTCACCTTGATGATGATAAAAGTCGTTCGTTAGTGATTTCTTACATGGAGCTGTGAAGAAGTGTGTGTGTGAGTGTGAGCACGAGTTCACGGCATAAAAGGAGCTGAATTATTTATCAAACAACCATTCGGACATTGATCGTAACGGCCACGCTCGCACTGACACAGACGCTCCTTCTCTCTGAATTCCTTCTCTTCTCCCTCTTTGAAGACGACGCCGAGTCGAGCGTCGTGACACGGCGATACAATCCTCCGTATCCTTAATCCCTAATGAAATCAACAAAGCCTCCGGCACACTTCTGCTGTTTAAGAAGATTTTTGGGGGGGGACCACGAAAATTGTGCAGCGCTTGTGATTATCGTTCTGCTGTTTTTTTTCCCGTGTGGAGCTCAGATTATCTGATGGGCCATGACCATAGACTGTATAAAATATGGACGTAGTGTCCGTGACATCACCCATAGGTTTCTGAAGAGCAAAAATGAAGCAAATCGTAGTGCGCAATGGACAAAGAGGTGACGCGAGGGCGGAGCTCAGGCGGGTCCTATGGGCCGGCTGAATGAACGCTATTGGCTGAAAAAAGCCGCTTTATTCGAAATAATCAAACTAGCTGCGGCTAACCAGCTAGGTTAAATGCTAAATATCGCTGCTAGCCGGCTAACCCCACGACGATCTCTTTCCCAAACTCAGTGACTAGAATTAGCCGGGGTGACGCCCTTTAGACCGTCAGTGGCTAGTTGTCAATCAAAGTGGCGCCACTTAGATTGACAGCTATGAATTGTGCATAATGATGTATGCTGTATATTTTAAACCAACGCCTTATAAAAAAATTCGCCCCCCCCAGAGTTGTCATGGAGTAGAAAAACAGCTTATGAGACTATAGAGCCATGTTTTGAACCAGGCTGTAAATATGTTTTTTTCTGTCATAAAATCGGACATTTTAACATGGGGCTCAAATGTAATTGACTCCCTTCTGCGGCCTGCTCTAGCGGTTATTCGAGGAACTGCAGCTTTTTTGCACTTCCGCATTGGCTTCATTTTTCAGCGCCGGAGGTTGCCGCTTGGACACGACTTGTAGCCTGACGTGTTATTCACGCTCTACAAACATGAAAGAAGAGTCAGTCGAGGCTCATTGGACTCAGTTGTTCACGAAACCTAAGATGAGTGGTTTGTCTCTATACGGCTGTGATGAACTCCAGCCCCTCTCATCATCTGGGTCAGCCTCTCTCTCGATCTCGGCCTGAATCTGTATTTCTTTTTTCCTTTCTTCTGCCTGCATTGTTTCAACCTCCTTATCTCCGCCGCCTTTCAACCACAACACAAATGAATATGCTTCATCGCCAAAACACAACCTGACACCTTTTGTGTGCTCTCGCCCCCCCCATCCTCCCCCCTCCATCGCTGCTTTTATCACATTCTTGCCATTGGTTTTATTTTGACAAGATGCCAGAGGAAGAGACTGCCTTATTTTTTTTTTCCTCCTCCCTTTCTTCTCCGAACCAGACTCTCTTTGTGTTTAATTATTGTCCCTGATAGCTGAGCTTTAATTAAAGCTTTGCATCTGACAAACAACACTAATGATGTCAGGTCACAGAAGCAAATGGAGAAGTTCCCAAAGTGAAACCAGGAGGGGGCTGAAGGCCCACGAGAGGAAACACTGTGGTTTGTGCAGGTTTTCTTCTCCTTGGAAAAGTAGGATTTTACAAACCTCAAAGATATAATGAAATAATAATCTGCAATGTTTTGTGAAGCCTTTTTATACGTTCGATCAATAGTTCATCAACAGCTTTTACACTGAAAAGCTTTATTTTATGAATTGATAATAAATGGAAAAACATGATACTATAAAACACCCAAAACCTCCCAGGCACTGTTTGATTGACAGGTGAGAGTTGGAGGGTCAGTCAGGAGGACAAATGCTCTTTAACAAGACAGACATGTTAGTGTTCAATGACAATACTATTAGCAACATGCAGATGCTAAAGCAGGTGTCATGTTTATTATGTTCAGCTTCATAGTTTTGCAGGTAACATTTGCTAATGAGCATTTAGGAGGCTGATGGGAGTGTCATTAGTTTTTCAAATCTTTGGTCACAAACCAAATTGAAATTTTGACCAGATGTGCTGATAATGTGTGTAACTGTGTTTAAGCTAAGCAGGGAAGTGATTTTTTCATTCACATCCAGAAAGATTTAAAGACACTGGTGATTATATTCCATGTGATTCCAACCAGCAGTTTTCCAGCTACAAGCCGTCTTCAGCACCTTCAAACTAAACATTTAAGCTTCCCTTAAGCAGGAATGGTCGGGAATTCATGAGCCACAATTACCTTGCAAATAATTAAAGAATCACTCTTTTTTTTTTTTCATTAAACATTCAAGGAACTGGATGCTCCATTTTCAGCCCGGGGGTGAATGATTCCAGCTAATATTAGCGAAGCGCGGGGAAGCGAAGGCGCGGAACAGAGGACTGACTGTCATCTGGATTCTGATGACAGGATTGTGGAGATGTATAGTTTGCTTCCTCGTCGCCACCTTCCTTTTCATATCCGTATTAAGTGAACTCTACCCACTCGCTCCATTCATGACGCGGCTATTGTGGGCCTGACTGACAGCACAATCGAAGGGAAAATAGGCACGGCTTCATCTAAAACTCCCTCTGGAAACTTAATGAAGTGAAACCTGACAAATGCACAAAAGTGATTTTATTGGCATGTGGGGAAAGAAATCTGTAAAGGGAATTGCAGTATTGGCTTTAAGGTATTATCATAAGAAATGCTCTCTACTGTAAGTGTGAGGGAGGGGGGGACACAAGGTGGGGACTCCCCTCTGAGGACAGATACCTCGTCCTCTGGTTAGATTTAGATTAGTTGATTTTACAGTGTAAGGTATTATGGAGATGTGGTTTTATGCTCAAGGTTTAGATTAACAGGAGACAGAAAACAGACAGTAGAGACTGAAGGATGAGCTGAAGATCACAACAAACAGATTCCCACAGTTTGTCAGTGAAGCAGTCAAGCGGTGACCCAGTGATTCAGAAATCCAACAGACCACAGCTGTTCATCCAGGAATCCATCATCAGTCAGTCAGTCAGACCAAAGATCAGCCAGTCAGCTCCTCAGTTTCACCAGTCAATCAGTCCAGTCAGTCAGTCATAAGACCCAACAGTCAAACACTCAGCCAGTCAGTCAGCCAGCCAGACAGCAGGTTAATCCATGAACCAGTCAGTCAGTCAGTCAATCAGTCAGACATAAGACCCAACAGTCAAACTCCCAACCAGCCAGTCAGCAGGTTAATCCATGAACCAGCCAGTCAGTCAGTCAGACCAAAGATCTGAGTTTGCACCAGTCAATCAGTCCAGTCAGTCAGACATAAGACCCAACAGTCAAACACCCAACCAGTCAGCAGGTTAATCGATGAACCACCCAGTCAGTCAGTCAGTCAGTCAGTCAGTCAGACCAAAGATCAGCCAGTCAGCTCCTCAATTTACACTAGTCAATCAGTTCAGTCAGTCAGACATAAGACCCAACAGTCAAACACCCACCCAGTCAGTCAGTCAGCCAGACAGCAGGTTAATCCATGAACCAGTCAGTCAGTCAGTCAGTCAATCAGTCCAGTCAGTCAGACATAAGACCCAAACAGTCAAACACCCAGTCAGCCAGACAGACAGCAGGTTAATCCATGAACCAGTCAGTCAGTCAGTCATAAGGCCCAACAGTCAAACACTCATCCAGTCAGTCAGTCAGGTACCAGACAGGGAAGCACCAAAGCAAGCGGAGCTCAGAATTACGCCTATTAGGCCTATCAGTGCGTCCCAGCCAGCCGACCGGCCCCGGCCGCCTGCTTTACCTTCAAAGCTGCTGCGCTGTTTGTTCAAATCCATTTTCCTCGCTCCTTTCTCTTCTCTCTTCTCCTTTTAAACCTCTCATGAAGCTCTGTTCCTTCAAATCCTGTGCATACACAATATTCCCTCTCTTTCTGTGGCTCATTCTGATTTTCTCAGGTTCATTTATTTCATGTCTTTCTGTCCCCATGCTCACATTACTTTACGTTTTCTTTCAACAAATAGGCTTCTGTGTCTTTCTTACATTTTCTGCTTTGCATTGTTTTGCATTTTGTTTAAAGGCTCCAATTTAAAACTTAAAAATAATAATAAAAGAAAAACGGTTTGTCTTCTTCTACAAACATCATCAATGCTCTCAATAGATAATTTCACAAATTGTTAATTTTGAAGCAACACATCCTCCAACAATGCTTCCAAACAACACTCATGAATTTTTCAACCATCAGCTCGTCTGTCTCTTTCTCCAGTTTCCTCCCTGCACATCGAATCCTCTCCAGTTTTGTTTGGAGTGGATGAAACATCTGTTGTCATCTTCCAGACAAAGTCCCACAGGGAGATCAGACCACAGAAGAAGAAGTTTTTCAGCCACTCGCTGCATTCTGAGAAACCTGGGTGGGTTCTGTGGCTGCATGCTGTTAGATAAGTGGAGCATCATGGGACAGCGCACCGTCAGGGACAGGGGGGGTTTCAGGTTCAGTTACATCAACAACCAGGAGGCTTTGTTCAACGAGATGCTACCAACGACACGCTTTGTTAACAGCGTGGGAATATAAATAAATAATAAAACCTATAATAATAATACATTTCATATATACTGCATATTGCTTTTCAACATATTCAAAGATCTTTTACACAACCATTTTTTTTTTAAAAAGTGAAAACACACTGATGGTCCAATGAAGCATAGGACATTAATTTGAACATTAGATCATGGATGGAAATTAAATTTAAATTCAAAATCAGAAATCCAGCTTTTAAAAAACTGAGCTGCAAATGAAGTCTCCAGAAACAGTTCTGTAGATCTTCCACAGTAACAGTCTACTGACACACGGTCCCGATGAACTGACCCCTCAAGTCCTTGTATGGACTATTAAACATCACCAATTTAGCAATGATATGTGATTCATTTAATTGACTCACCCACTCAAACTGAACCACCATTTGAATCGATTCCAGTCAGTGATTTCCTAAATCTGCTCCAACAACATTTAACCCCCCCCCCCCCCCACACACACACACACACACACACACACACATGGACGTGAACATTCCGCTCAGTCAGTATATACATATGAGCTTAAATACTGTGACCACGATCTGAGACAGGAGGTCAGTGAATCTGTGCTCTTCATACGAGTCAACAATCTGAG
This sequence comes from Centropyge bicolor, assembly GCA_037975185.1. Lineage (NCBI taxonomy): Eukaryota > Metazoa > Chordata > Actinopteri > Pomacanthidae > Centropyge > Centropyge bicolor. Next base: position 491,173 of record JBBMOC010000018.1, on the reverse strand, counting down.
CTGAACAGTTGAAGGCCCAAGTTTTCCCCCACTCTTAATCCCAAACACTGAAATTGTTTGGCCCTGTTATTAGCCGGCCCCCGGTGAGAGCCTGCTCCAGCCTGATGTTCCCTCTGTGTCTCTGGATGAGGCTCAGCCACGCTCACTTGTGTTCTCATAAACCTCACCCAGAGGCTCGCCCAAGGCCGCTCCTCTCAACAAACTGAGAGAGAACAAACTGCAGCAGAGGCTGTTTCATCCGACTGCACCGTGTGTGTGTGTTCTCTCACTTCTGTCTTTGGGACTTTCGGGGAGACAAATCTTGACCGGTCGGCGCTTTTTCAAAGGGTTGTTTGAGGGTTACAACTTGACATTAGCATAAGATGACAGAGCTGTAGTTAAAGGATCTTTTCACCCAAACAGAGTTTTCCACCTGCCAAGTTTTAACTGGCCTTGAATAGTTTTGGTTATATTTGAGATTTCAGTGATGTTATACTTCGACCATAACTTCTACGCCATCCTCTGTAGCACAAGTTCAGCCAGGGAGACATTAACTTTCGCTCACAAGCTGTTCCTCATCTTTCCTACTGCGCATGCTCACGCTCATTTCCTGCTGTTAGTGCTCAGGGCCGTCACCTGTAATCAGCTGTTCTCTTCCGTCCAATAGCACGGTGCCACACCCTCATCATTAGCCAATCATATTCGTGCTCTCCTTTTAAAATACGATCTCTCTCTGCCCTCGCTCTTTCATGCCGGTGATCTGCGCGCCCTTCCACCTCCCCATCTCCATCTGCCTGTTAAAAGGAAGTTTTTCCTCACCACCGTCGCCAAGTGCTGCTCCTGATGGGAACTGTTGGGTCTCTATCAGTAACTCTTAACCCTTTGATGCCCGAATTTATATACAATTATATTAAAAAATAAATAATTTGTGTTTTTGCTTTCAAGCAGATGCTAAATTAAGTGGAGATTGTTAATTTTAGTCTAGCACACAGAATGCATATAATGCAAGTATATCTAATGTATGTATATAATATTCGGATGTAGTTCCGAATTTGAACGGTCCCCCAAGAAACAAATGCTTGCAAAAGGTTCCTAGGTGCGTGTCGAATATGAGTGAACCGGCATTAGAGGAACACATAGACTTCCTTGGATGCATTCTGAATGGAAGCGGTTTGAGGCGAATTCGCGACAATAGGCGTCAAAGGGTTAGAGAGTATGGTCTAGACCTGCTCTGTATGTAAAGTGCCTGGAGATGAATTTTGTTGTGATTTGGCGCTATTCAATAAGATTGAATTGAAATTGAGTCACCCATCCAGCTTCTCAGCCTCCAATAACCACCAGCACCACCAGAGCCAGGACTCTGAGGGTGGGGGGGGTTTCATCCTGCGTCGGCTCGGGTAGTGGATCTTCAATAAAGACGTCTCCCCCCAGAGTCCAAAATGCCAAAGACTCTGTCAAGATTTGATATCAATATAATCATCAATGTCATTTGTTGTAATATATTATCTTTCTACGTCTCTCAATCTCACAATCTTTCCAAAAACACTACTATGATTACCCTGAATAATCCTCAACCTTCAGTCTGAACAGGTATCATTGGAACCACTTGGAGGCCCTTCCTCAGCTTTCTATACTTGAGTTCTGTCTTTACAAGTGGAGGCCTGCACGTCTGTGTGTGTGTGTGTGTGTGTGTGTGTGTGTGTGTGTGCGCACGCAGCTAATCAGATTCTTCACTGAGGCCTCGAGTGCATTAAATCCAAATGTGTGTCCAGTAACACGTCAGCCCTCATTAAAGTGAGCTCCTGTGCTCATGTAGGTTCAGTGTGTGCCCTCGTGCGTGTGCGTGTGCACGTCTGCCATAACTCGCTGTCTTAATTACTTTTAAAGCCCGAGCAGAAGCTCTCCCCTCCAGCCCGACTCAGCAGGTACGACGAAGTAACAGCCCTCGATGGGAGCAGCGCTGCCTCGCTCAGGAGGGAGGGAGGGAATAAAATGAGGAGGAAAGAGCGAGAGAAATATATAAGAACAGAGAGAGAGAGGAAGGATGGATCGAATTAATTAGTTCCTCTGTTTTAATTCCGCCTCTCGGTCACTCCGACAGGTTAACCCAACCGGGGTTTGAGTCTCTGTTTCCAGGTTGACCTTTAATGGAAATGAGAGCTGAGGATGATGAAGGGAGGGCGAAGGGAGCAGATTCTAACCTTTATTTAATCAGGCGACTTGAGAGAAACACATTTTCCTTTAAAGCTGGAGCCGAAGCCTCTTCAGGGTGGAGGAGATAAGGAGAGTTTTTAGGAAGCACAGCAGCAGTCTGTTAAGATCAACGAGGGCTTTCGAGACTGTGACGGAGGCGTCTGCTTTTAGTTGTATTTATTGCATTTTAATATGTTGTGATTTTGTGCCTTGGCCTGGTCTTTCCTTCTCATCGGGACTTCCTGTTAAAATAAAGGTCAAATAAAATAAATCTATTGCTCTGTACTGTCGTTTTTTTTTCAGTGATACCAGAAGGAGGGAATGCTGGGAGGGAATACATGCAAACATGGAATCCGTCCATCCTTTCCTTCGCTGGCAGCTGAAGCGGCTCGGGGCCCAGAGAAGCTTATGGATGAGCGTATTGAAATGCAGCGCAGTTTGGTGCAGACATATGCTGAACAGTGACATATGTCCATATTTTACCACTGCCAGTTAAATTCAGCCAGATGAAAAAACTGATCCGTTGGTCATTTGTTTCAATGCATAAAGCAGCTACATGTCCTGTCTGTCACTCACACTCATTTACAGACTCAGTTGTTTGTCATCCTGCTGCACATGATGAATTTGACACTGTGCTTTAATCTAATTTATTGATTGCACTGGACATATCTGACATCATTACCAGTATCTGTGCACACATGATAAATGCATGCAAGTATTTACCATTGTTTTACTCCACTTTTTTGTTATCTACTTGACCCATTTAATATTATTTTTCCGCCTGATTTCTTTACTAATATGCACCAAAACTAACTCCTAGTGCACATGTACCTGGTGAATAAAGTCTAACTGATTTTCATAAAGTCTTGGAGAGGTGTGAGTGATGATCCTATTGGGTGAAGCAACTGTTGGCTGCTCAAACAGTCATTATTTAGGTTGGATGATTAGGTTAAAAAAACATGGTTCAAGACCTTCCTCGAAGAGTAACACCAACTTTAGTCATTTAAACAAAGGCTTGAAAATGATATATATTTATATATAAGTGATGAAGTCTTCTGGCCACTACGTCCACAAAGGTGGAGGTCATGGCAGGTGGATGGGGCAACAACATGGTAGAATTTGACTGTATGAAACAGGAAGTGCCCGGCGTTCTGCTGTGTCATTGTCGGCTTCTTTCAACCATGGTCACAATCTTCTTCTTCTTTGACCTAAAAATTAAACCTCAACTATACTGATGTCAGATCAGACAGTGACTTCCAAAACCAACCAAACTGTAGTCACCAAAATAAGGCTGAGAAGTGATCTTATCTCAGAGAGGTGCATCAAAAAAATCTCATATATGTCATTTAAGAGACTGATTACAAAAAAAGCTGTTCTGCCATTTAGGCGTCACATTGTGTCATATAACATATAACCTTAAGTAAATCTATGTTCTGGATCGTCACAGAAGGAAAACACAAGACAAAATATCCAAGATTGTCTACAAGGATTTGCTCCTTTGTCATCCGACTCCAGTCTGTAAGTACAGTATTCCGTCAGCTGCACACGAGCATCAATCTGTCAGTCAAATCATGGCATCAACAGCAAACGAGCGTCTCGCGCTGTGGAAGCCGGCGTTCTGTACAAACTGTCACAGATCAAGTCGTCCAGAGACGGAAGAATCGAAGTGACGGCTGTGGTTTGTCCCACATCCTCAGATGATAGTCGGAATCATCGGGGGGGGGGGTTCAGCTCCCGTCTGTGCTTGTGTGTGTGTGTGTGGGTGTGATGCAGGAAGACGCTGCTACACGATGGGGAGCATGTCGGAGAGTCATCAGTCACCGTAATTGCATTTAAACAGGCTGAGGTGTTTCGTCTTGTCATGCTAAACGTGCGGCAGCGACAAATGCAAACACATCATTCCTCACCAGACTGAATGTGTCTGACATGAATTAGGAGGAGAGGAGGAGGGAGGGGGGGCTTTATGGAGAGGGAGGGGGAGGTTTGAGGGGTGTGATTTTTCAGCTTTTCTTGCCTTGTTCTACTTTTATAAAACACAACCTTTGCTTAAAGAGTGAGTTCTTCTTTGGTGGCCTGGAGGAGTTTAAATACTTTATGTCTACAAAATAAAAGCGTGAAATCGCAGTTTGAAACTGTTGCACGTACACAGAAAAATTGTGCCGTCTTCAACTGTAAAATCTGATAAATAAATGATAATATGTAGAAGATTTTGTCATCTTTAAAATCTATTTTTTTGGTCTTGGATTTTGTCAACAGCTTTTCAAAGGACTCAGAGGAGACGACTCAGAAGCTCCAGTTGCCATTTTTATTTATTATTATGCAAATCTGACATATGCAACTTGCAATGTGGTGCCCCCCCTGGTGACACCACTGGCTGCCCTTGAGCAAGGCACCACCTCTGCAGAAGTCAGCCAGTTGCAGGTTGAGGTTGAACTTCAGCTTCCTCTATTGAAATGAACCTATATTAAAGTAAGGTGATTTTTTTTTCAGACAGTGCTCAATTGAATTTATTTGCACAAGTAATTAATCAAGCTGCAGGATAAGAGCTATCTGATCATGACAATACAAATAAAGCAGCTTTGATTCCATATGACTGTGCAGCTTCATGTAAAGACAAAGTGATGAAGTGGTGGAGTGTGCACGAACACTCGTGAGGACGACAGAGGAAAGAGGGACAACAAGAGATGAGCAGACAGAAACAACAGTGGAAGCAGAAACCCAACACGACCTCGACAACATGAAGAAAAAGCAGCAGTGAAGTGAGAGCGACCGCAGCGTGTCGGGCCGAAGCTGCGTCGCGAGCTCGGCTGTTTCTACGACTGCGTCTGGTTTTATCCAGGACTTTGGCAGCTTCCACTTAGATGCAGTTTTCCGTCACATTCCCATCTGCGGCAGCACAAACAGAATCACGGATGCTCGACCGTTTCTCTCACAGTTTAGTGAGACTCGGCCGCGATCCGACAGCGCTCGAGTTTAAATGGAAATGTTGGCGTGTGGGCCGCGTCGCCGCCGTCAACGTGCACCCAGCGTTTGAAGGTGACTGTCTACCAGTATACAAATACTCTTTGAAAGGCTTGTTTCAGTTTCCTGTTCAGAGTCGGACTGTCCTCGAGAGCACAGCCAGGTGTCTCTTTCACCAAAAAATTCAATTCAAAAACTTGTTTACTTCTCTGTCGTGTGGTGAAAGAAAAAAAATCAGGCTGTCGTCTTCGCTGCGTTTGAGGTGGTGCAGCTGATGCTGCTCTCGAACGCCACATGTCTTTTATTTGTTTTATTTAGAACATGAACTGGAGAAAGAGTGTTATCAGCTAAATCTGAAATGACTCAGACTTTTGTCAATGAGCGTTAATGAGATTTTTTATATGTATCAGAAAGAGACGATTTCAACTGTTGGACAAACTGATTCTGATCGTGTTTCTCTCATTGAAACTTGGCTTTGTGCATTTATTCCCAAGCGGCAACCTCTGGCACTGAAAAATGAAGCCAATGCGGAAGTGCAAAAAAGCTGCAGTTCCTCGAATAACCACTAGAGCAGGCTGCAGAAGTGAGTCAATTACGTCTGAGCCGATCCGAGCCCCATGTTAAAATGTCCGATTTTATGACAGAAAAAAAACATATTTACAGCCTGGTTCAAAACATGGCTCTAGTCTCATAAGCTGTTTTTCTACTCCACAACAACTCTGGGGGGGGGGCGAATTTTTTTATAAGGCGTTCGTTTAAAATATACAGCATACATCATAATGCACAGTTCATAGCTGTCAATCTAAGTGGCGCCACTTTGATTGACAGCTATGAACTGACGGTCTAAAGGGTGTCACCCCGGCTAATTCTAGTCACTGAGTTTGGGAAAGAGATTGTCGTGGGGTTAGCCGGCTAGCAATGCTATTTAGCATTTAACCTAGCTGGTTAGCCGTAGCTAGTTTGATTATTTCCAATAAAGCGGCTTTTTTCAGCCAATAGCGTTCATTCGACCCGCCTCAGCTCCGCCCTCGCTCCACCTCTTTGTCCATATTTGGAGTAACCGGAGGTAGGCTACCAAGATGGCTACTCACTACGATTTGCTTCATTTTTGCTCTTCAGAAACCTATGGGTGACGTCACGGACACTACGTCCATATTTTATACAGTCGATGTTTATTCCCTGATGTTAAACAAAGCTTTAGGTGCACAGCTGCAGAAGGACATCAGTTCCCAGAAGGTGGTTCAGAGAACAATGTGACTGTGGCCGAGCTTTGATTCCTCACCTGAAGGCTGCAGCAGGCTGTGGGTCATGGTTTGGGTGTATTGTGCATAAAGAATTGAATTAAGCACCAGTACACTGCTGAAGTCAACGCCCTAACGTGACGATGCGATATAGGTCACATTGGGCTGGAGGCCATGTTTATTGGCAGTCGAGAGAAAGAGAATCTTCACGCTCTGCCGTTTTAATGATCGCGGACCTTTTCAGCATTATGTATTTTTATCTCGTGCCGACGTAGCAGCTTTGAACGGGAGTGAATTTAATTGGGGAAGTGGCTGCAGATGAGAAAGGTAGAGAGAATTTAGACTTATAGAGCCAACAAAGACTGACTCCTGTCCATGCATGGAGAAACATCAGACCTGAAGGCACTGGAAGATATTTGGACACTTTACACATTTTGAATAACAGTGAGTAAGAGTCTAAATCCAGCAGATCTGTAATGTTTAACATGCTAAACTAAGATGGTGTTCATGAGCACTGACACTTGCTAATTAGCAATAAATAAACTATAGCTGATGCTTAGTTTTGCAGGTCATGGAACAAATTTTATCTGAGATGAAAAGTGAAAGACCTTCAAAATATTCCTTTAATCCTGAGTGTCTGTCCATCCCACAGCTGTTGGGACATTTCACTCAAATCCACAAATGTCATCCTCATGGTGGCGCTAGAGGAAAAGTCGGGTTCAACTAAGTCATTACGACGCCTCCTCTGTGGAATGCTATGGGGAGTGATGCAGCAAGTGTTACAAAAAATACGAATTTTAAATCTTTGTCAACCTAAAAAATTCTTAAAGAAGCAAGAAAAAAGTAGAATAATGTTGTTCAGGAAGTTCAGATTGTAGCATGATGCTGCTCAATGAGTGTAGCGGACCCAGCCAAACAACGGTGAAGCTTACTGGTTTTTCAAAAGCATTTATTTCACCTTTCCTTTTCTCCTGAAACACCGTAAGAGCTACGGGGAGGTAAACATAACACAAAATAAATAACAAACATAAATAAGCTCTTACACAATATAATCCTTAAATAAACCGTGCTACAATTAGCCTTAACAATGCTAACATTAGCAAATACACATATTTCAAAACGATCATAAAACAAATTAAATGATAAATTACCTTGTTCCCAATATTGGCCAGGCGCTAATAACCGTATAACTCCTAATAAAAATGGACATCAAAACCATAAATTCTAGGGATGCACCGAAAATTCGGCCACCAAAATGTTTTTGTTTTGAAAGACTTTTGTCACCGAAACAACATGGCCGAAACAAGACGTTGTGATGACGAAGAAAAAACACGCCCACTACGGGCAGTTGCCGCATCTAGCCATTTTTAAAATGCGCATGTAGCGGCGCCAGTGTTTGTAACTAGGCAACCGTGACAGCGCTTTTTGATTGGCAGAGAGCGCAGCGGGTCCTCTCGGGGTCCCCGGCACACAGATTTAGCTGGCCTTAATCTTTCCTGTGTTTTATTTAGTTCATTATTGTTACATTTAGTGTTGAAATGTGTTTGTGACAGACATGTGTATGGGACATTTATGAAATACGGGACAAATCGCGGCCCGTATTAGTTCAAAAGAGGACGCAACATTTAATTTTCAAATAAAGCACAATTCCGTATTTTTCGGGATGTTTGGCAACCCTACCGGCACGCGCACGTCTGGATAGTTGCCAACATGTCTGCGGTGTGGATGCATTTCATTATATCCGAGAAAGACCCACGGATAGCTAATAGCTAGTTTTAATGTCAGTGTTAATAAATATTTTCATAATTTTATAATTGATTTATTCTTTGAAGCATTAATATTAATTTATGCAATTGCAATGCCTTGATTTTAGTGAGGTTAGTACACAGTCATAGCCACGAATGCAATGGTAATAATTGGCATAATAATTTATTTCGGTGTTTCGGATTTCGGCCTTGGTTTCTTCATTTTCGGTTTTCGGTTTTGGCCAAGAATTTTCATTTCGGTGCATCCCTAATAAATTCCCATTTCCTTTTCCATATAACGTTGTGAGACACATGGACCGATCTCCTTCATGTAAAGCCAGAGTTATACATGCGCAGTGCCACCAGAATAGCGCCAAAATAAAAGTTAAGAACATGAAAACATCTTCAAAATAAAAGCATGGAGGGAACAGTTAATTAAAAACTAAGAAAATAAAGGCTTACCATAAAAATTGAATAACTGATTAACAGAGTCATTTACAATGAGGGAACGTTTATGTCAACTTGAGGAAAAGTCAAAGTCAGATTTGATCATTGGCTGTGAATGGTCTCCAAGAAACAAGGTTGAAATTGAATCAGAGCTTAAAGTGTATTGAAAAATGTTGTATAGAAACATGATTCTAGTGGTTTTGGTTGATTTTAGTTCACCACAGTTTTTCCATAAACACCCCACTGTTCTTCATCTTGGCCTGAAGACGTCCTCACTCCTTTTTTCTTTCCCTCCTCCCTCTGCTGTTCCCATCATTACCCCCCCTTCCTCTCACAATTCACGACCTCTCCTCCTCTTCTTCTTTGATTCTCTCAAATCTCCCAAAAAACCACTTTAATCTCGGCCTCAATTTGGGCGACTACTTCTCCTCCGTCTCCCCCTCTCCGCTCCTCTCGTGCCTCCCTCTCTCCTCACGTCTTGACCCTGTGATTCACGACGCCTTCTCCTCTCCTCGTCTTCTTCCTTTCATCCCTCACTTCAGCTTCGTGACGCCTCCCGTGTTCTGCTCTTCCTCCTCCTCTTTCTGAATTTCTCTTTCGTTTCTCCGCGACTCCTCCAGAAAAAGTTTGCTCCGGCGTGGAGATGTCTGTTATTTCCTCTCTTCTCTCCTCGCCTCTCCTCCCGCCTGACCATCAGGAGCTGAGCTGCTGTGCTGTCAAACCACAGATACCCTTCTTCTGAAGTGTTAGTGCATTCTGCTTGTTTGCTCTCTTGTCCATCTCATGTGAAATCCATCTCCAGAAATTCAGATTCATCCTTTCTGCCGTGCTTTGTCTGCACATGCTTTTCTCTTTCCTCTCACACTTCAGCACAAAGGTGCGCTTCCCTCGCCCCCTCCTCTCTCTCTCCCTGCAGGGTTAATTGATAGTCTGGGTGTGTATCACAAAGCCTCATCTGCCAAAGCAAAACTGGAGGAAAAGCGAGGGCTTGTTATCGGGGCAGAGGAGAGAGTGGGAGCAGCTCCCGGTCTGCCGACTCGTCTCAGACGGGCCGAGAGACGGATCTGAGAATTCATAAAAGATTGTTTTAGAAACAGAACTGTATAAGAGAAAAGGCTCCAGATGAAAAGTCCAGGCTGTCGATAACCTCGACAGCTCGCTCAGTGGCAGAGATTGGTCGGGCTACAGCAGGTGCAGGTGTAGGTGAGGAGGCACGGCCGACGTCACTGAAGGTTCCATGTGCAATTGGACGGCGGCTCAGGAGGGAGGTCGTCCACCAATCAGGAGGTCGGGTGCAGTCTAAAGGTCCAAGTGTCCTGATGATGTTGCCATTGGTGTTTGGTTGTGCGTCCATGTTTCCTTTTTCTTTTGCTTGTTTTTTTGAGTATTTCATTGATCAGTGTTAGATCAGTGTTATAAATTTAGCCAGAGCAGTAAAGAGTGAAATGGCCATGACGTGCAGTTTAAGGCCCCCCACCTCGATACTGATGATGCTGCAATTTGTGGCTGGTGCCCTAAAGCCCGAGGCCACCAGGGCTCTCTGAAGTGCAGCTGTTTGATAGCTACAGTCACAGGTCACACCTGGGTCACACCTGGGTCACACCTGGATCACATCTGGATCACACCTGGGTCACACCTGGATCACATCTAGTTCACACCTGGATTACACGTGGACTCCAGGATTTTCACAGATGACACGCCGGCTCCCCGGTCCATCAGACAATCCTCTGGTTACTTTCTTCATTTTGATAATAGATGAGAAAGAGATAGGGATTCAGAGGTGGACAGGTGTCGTCACGGCTGCTCGACTCAGGGAGGAGACATGCTGATTATAAACTGACTGATAACCTGACGGCCTGTATGGTTGTGTGAGGAACTGGAGGAGATGAGCTGAGCTTCTGACTGACTGGTTTGTTATCTGTGTGTGTGTGTGTGTGTGTGTGTGTGTGTGTAAAGGGAATACACAGATAGTGAATGTATACTATATATACTACTCTTGCTATCAAGAGAAAATCAATTTCACTCTCTCTGCTGCCGTTGCTCAGAATTTAGATTTAATAAAGTCATTTTTAAGATAATAAATAATCCCTCTCCACTTGCCTTTCTCTCACACACACACACACACATGCGTGGCTGCTGTGGTCCGAGAGCTGTCAGGCTTCAGGGTGAGGAGCCGTCTCTTGAGGGAAAAGGACAGGAGACAGTATGAGTGTGTGAGGAGAGAGAGAGGAAGCAGCGACAGAACGAGATGACGGCAAACAAGTGAAGCTGAGAAGTGGCTCTGAAGATCACTTAACCCGACGCCTCTCTCTCTCCACTTTACCTTCACAGTTTGTTCACATCTCCTGTATGTTCTCTCTGCGTTTGTCTTTGATTTCTGTATGTATTAATCCTCTTTTCTGTCGACTTGTTCTTTCTCTGCCCCCCCGCTCCCGAGGATCGTCGTCTACTGTAGCCCAGTAAAATAAACTAGTTCACTCAAGTAAGACATCGATAAATAAAGTGATTTGTGAATGTAGCACAAACACATATATTCTGTCTGTAATTGCATTTGTGAGATATATGCTGGTGTGTACACATGGCTGACTGATAAAACTTGTATTATTGAATGCATGTTTTTGTCTGCATGCAAATTAAGGAAGCGTTGCAAAATCCTGTATAGAAGATTACAATATATGTTATGTACTTGAATCCCGTCTAACCCTATTAGATGTTTACTTTAAACTTAAGGGGAGTCAGTTTGGGCGTTGAATATTTTTTTATGCCTCTCAGTCAACAAAATCAAGTTGCACCAGATGTGGTCGGTTGCTGTTATATTTGTGCATAAAGTGTAAAAAATCTCTCCGTGTTACTGATTCATTGCCATTTTTGCAAAAGTTGACAAACTCTTTTTTCCAAGTTCTCAGATGTTTGATAGCTCTCCACCTTCCAAACACGATCGCAGCGAGTGAACTGCTCAACAGCCCACGCAAACAAACGGCAAGTGGCCTGAAAAAAGATCAATACTGACTGTGGAAGTGAGCAGAGGCACCATCATTTTTCTGTCTGTAATATTTCTCAGGTGGACCGCACATAAGAGCTGTTGATTGGAACCTTATACAATCACCATTTGAAGATGCTCAATGACTGGGATGAGGATGAGAGACACTTAATCAGGACGTCCCTAATTATCCTGCCCCAAAAAAACAAGTGTGTTTGACTGATAATTGCTGATTATCATCTTTATCTAAAGAGCTAAAAATGAGCGGAAAACTTTGGAGCTCGTCTTTTGCCCAAATAGTAAAAACTTCTGTTCAGCAGACAGAGTGAGGGGGTCTGACGGGGGGTGTCACTACAACCAACATGAAGGACAATCCTGGACAAGCTGGGAATCTTTTCCACACAGCATCAGTCACCTTAGCATCTGGAGCAAAAAGTAGCTGCATATTTTTTCTTAATGCTTGTCATGAGGCAGACATGGAGGGGGGAGGAGGGAGGAGGGGCATGGGCACACAACCCCCACAGCGTTGATATGGTTTCAGCAGAGGTGACAGATGTACCCCTTGGTACCTTGGTATCAGTGTGTCCCGTCTAGGAAACTTAAAACTAAAAAGAATAATTAGCTAAAAATCATTTTTCCTTGTCAAAGCACAAAACAGCCAGGACATAAAAGTGCAGAATGAAATGTGTGTAACTGAATAAAAATGTCAAATTCTCACAGAGCTTCCAACATGCACACACCTCTATATCTGTTGTGCACAAGGTGTGTGTGTGTGTGTGTCTGTGTCTGATTATCCTCGCTTTGCATCTTCATGTGTGTTTTAAATGCCACAGGTTTGTGTGGATTCATGTGCGCCTTTACGTTCTCTGTGTCAGGAGGTCAAGTGTGTGTGTGCAGGACTGTGTGTGTGTGTGTGTGTGCGTCTCCGTTTGTATTCCAGGACGGCTCGGCTGAAGGGCTGCTGCCCGGATTGCCTGAGGTTGGGTTATTCTGTATAAACAAGCCATTCAAATGTCAGAGCACTGGGGGAATTTTTTTTTTCTTCCACCACACATGTGATTACTGGAAATATCACAGCCGAGGGTGGAGTAGGCAGCACCATGTGACACACAAGCCAAAGACTACACTAATGTTAGTTACACACATCGTTTTTAGATTGGTCCAGTCACACTCAAACCTGTTAAACTCTCATTTTAATCCAGCAAAACCATAATCATGTGGGGGGTTTTTTTAATAGAGGATTTTAAAAATGGCTGGTTGAGTTAGTTTATTCACAATAAAAACATCACGTCACATTGTTGTGTCTGTACATATGCATCATTCATAATGTATAACATAGAGGTTATATTTCCATATGTACGATGGACATGTGGGCCATGACCAACGCTGGCTGCATGTAATATTCTCCTCACCGAGTTTTGATTGCTTCTGGTATTTGAATCAGAAATGTGCTTTTGCTGTGTTTTCCCAGAGAGGCACTTTAAAGCTGGCACTGTCTTATGAAACAAACAGTAAAGGCAACAACAAATGTTTCCTGCTGACAAATCTTCAACTACACCCTGATAGAGGTTGTTGGGCTGCGTTATGATGAAACAGGAAGTGACTCTCACCTCATCAAAACTGGCAACACGTGAAACCACATCACCCATATTTTCACATATGAACAAACTGGATGATTTCTTCTTACTTTGAGCCAAGAGAGCAAACCCCCTGATGGAGCCTGAGAGCCATATATATTAATATGTGCTCCCTTTACTGCATGAGCTGAAAGTGATCAATTCTCTCAGATGTAGTGACATTGCTACAAGGTGTCAGTCTGTTCCATATGCATGTCTCTTCATGTCTCCTGCACTTCCCACTGTATATATTCAAAATGTCTAGAGGCAATATTTGGTTCCAGTGTTATGGACAAACAGCAATTCCAGACTGAGTGCTTGGCAGAGGAGAGTCCTCGTCGACTGAATGCAGGATCTGAATTCCTCCGTGGATGAGCTTTATACCAGAGCCAAGCTATCACGCCGAGCGCCGTCATTACTCCGGCGATGATTCACCGCCGGCGCCCGCCACAGAAAGAGACGTTAGCTGCGTGACAGATGATCGCGTTTACGTTCGCGTCGACACAGATGAAACATATGCACACACACACACACACGCACAGATGCCCCGGAGCTCTGAAAGTGAATCATCGATGGAACAGTCACAGGTTTAAAATCTAATCCAGCCTGCATGAAATCTTCAAAGTGGAGCCGCCGCTGAAAGTGCGAGCGAGTGGCTCACGTAAAGACGGCGGCCCGAGGCAACAGGTGGACAATGCTTCCAATTCAGTGAATGGAGGTGATGCTCATATGTATAAAGGATCATTAGGCTGAGTAAAGGGCATTTCACTCGGCTGATTCATAATTTATCTCGGGAGCTAAATACTGCAGCAGAAAACGTCTCCTCGGGGGACTCAATTATAGAAAAGTAGGGATGAAATTTAAAATCAGCTCAAGTTCTGGGTGAGTTACTTTACAACATTTAAGAAACACATTATGGAAAGAGCTGTTGCTGATGGACGTGTGTTGCACAATCTCCACTCAGACCTTCACTTCCTGCCAAACACTGTGACAAGCCTTCAGTGACTGTGCTGTTATTTCCCCCTCTATCAGAAAGCTCAGGTAAAGCTGTTATGAAGCCGTCACACTAGAAAGAGAAAACCCAATGAGCGGCCTATCAATAATCCAACGCTGCGAGGATAGAAGACGGCGTTAAATATTCATGCCGGCGTAATGAATATTCTCAGAGCGATAAGCAGACAGCAGCTCAAATGACGCTCATTAGCAGGCGTCCAAATCACAAGCAAAGCCACATCGATGAGCAAAGACAAAGGGAGACAGTGACGACGGCGGCGAGCTGACACACGCCGCCGCAACTTTTTGTCAGTTTCCGAGTTGCGTCCCGTGGAAAGTTTGAACAGCAGTTGTCAGTGTAATTTGCACATTCGTTTGGCGCAGAGCTGGAAGTGTTGGTCGTGATGAGTTTCAGGATGACGAGCAGCTCCACAGAGGAACGGCGAGAATTTAATCCCTGTTAGGTTTTTGTGCCCGATCTGTTTGTTGCGTTAACTCATAGTCGGGCAGGGTGAAATAAACTGCATGTATTTGCAGCATCTGAGACTCCAGATGCAAAGAATTTAATCTGATCTGTGTTTCCCTTAGACATTCTAATCTTAAATCTGTCATATCTAGAAAAATAATTTAATTATTTTTACTGTCTTGTCCTGTGTTTCATGTTGTCTTGTGATTTCCTGACTTATTGTGAAACTAACTTCCCCTCTTGTTTCAGGTTGCTTGTCCTTCCTCTTGTGTTTCCCGCCGTTGTGATTGTCTGCCCCGCTTCGATTGTCTCCACCTGATCCCCTTCCTTGTGTATTTAAGTCTGTGTCTCCCCTTGTCTTGTGCCGGATTGTCTTGTCTCGTCATGAGTAAGTCTCTCCAGCCATTTTCCATGTCACGTCTCTTTGTCTTGCCTTTTTGCCAGTTTGTTCCTCTTTAGAGTGATTTTGAATTCTTGCATTTTTTCACGTTTTGACTCTTTTTGTTTCCTCGTTGTGAGTGACTTTCAGTTGATACTTTTAATAAACGCTCTTATTTTGAAGAAGCCTCTCTCCGAGTCTTGCATTTGGGTTCAGTGTATTCTCCAGCCTTGTCAAAATCGGTGCTTAACATTTTAATTTCTTTGTAGTGATGCTCTCTGATCACGTTAGGATAGATTCTTCATGCACAAATGAAATGAAAAACTACAGCAGCAGCAGCTTCAGAGTCCACAGGTGTGTGAGTGTCTCCAGCAGGTGGAGGGGGCTACACTCTCGGCTCAGGCCTGGACACCCATCTGTCTTGGTCACAGTAGATTAATACCACTGTGACCCTCACGGCTCATGGCATCTTCCGTGAAGCGCCCGAGGCTGAGGGTCTGCGTCGCATCATTTACCCTCCCTCTCTCACACCTCACTGCCTGCCGCAACTCGAATGTTGGCTTTTTCAATGAAGACACAAAAATGATTTCAAAAATACTGATGTTGCAAAAACGGTAAAACCAATTCTAGCTGTTTTATATCATACAACAAAAGATGATGGCTGTGCTTATTTAAATGGTTGCCATTAAAGCACAGACGCTTCACTTTCCAACCAGGTGACATCATGATCCATTATTCATTTTCCAGTTCACTTCAATGAGGAGCGCAGAGCAGTAGGATTACAGCCTAATCTTTGAGTATATGCAAAATGGGATTGAAGCTAAATCATAGTTGAAACAGATTGAGAATGTTTGCATCGAGTTCTCTGGCTGTGAGAGTTATTAATTTCAGAACATGTCGACGGCTCTGCGCTTCATTTCATCTCTTCTCCAGATGTGTGAGAGCAGCCATGAGCGGCTTCATCTGAGAAACGAACCGCCCCTCGCCACCTTTCTCTCCCCCGGGGTGCGGGCCGCCTTCAGCGAGATGGAGATCGACTCCCAAACACTCGAGTGGCCGGGGCCGTCTCCGTCACGGAAAACTAATGGAAGAGCGACTGGACTCAGAGAGAGAGGCTGCAAGAGGCAGGAAGGAGTAATCGAATGGCTCCTGCGAGACAAGGCCGAGGGAAGAAGAGTACAGTGAGAGAAAGTGATGGAGAGAGAGAGAGAGAGGGGAGATTAGTCTGAGAGAGAGATAATGAGAATGAAAGGGAGGGAGAAATGAGAGCAATACTCCACGAGGTTGATGGTGGGTGAGAGGGAGGAATAAGCTATTAAACAGCTTCGAGTTACAAGAAGATGTACCATAACGGAGGCTGATAAAGGGAAGACACAAAAGCCGAGTTCAGCTTCCCACAAAATGAGAGAGAAGAGTTCATTATAGGAGGTTGATATCGGAGAGAGCGATTAGATTGGTTAACCTTTCAATGGAAGGAGCCGGAACTCGCTCGGCCATCGTTTTCCATCTGCAGCTCTTATTTAACTGGGAATCAGATTCAGGTGAACATGACACACACTCAAGAGAGAGATGGCTTCTGTTGTAATGAAGGTGACAGAAAAGAAGAGGGGCCGGTGGGACCTGCTGCCTCACAACCAAGGTCTGAGGTTCAGGGCTCGGAGCGTGACGGCGCTCCCACGTCTCATTACCGGGAACGAGACGCCGAAGCTGGAGGTTCAATGTCAGGTGTAGCAGATGGATTCGGCCTGGTCGTAGATTTACGGTTTCCCATGATGCTGCATGAGAGTTTGTGAGGAAGGTGGATCGTTGTGATAAAGAACAAAAGATTCCTTCATCTTTCAAAATGATCCATGAGGTAGAGCCACAAGAACAATAATCCAGCAGCAAATCAAATGTCAGAACCCATTTATATTCATGCAACACAATGTCTAATTAGCGTCCAGTGTTTTGCGTCATAAGTGGCTCAGTTCTGCTTATTTTCATTCCTAGTCATCTTTTCAATAATGATGCTCATTCATTTCTCACTAAAACACAGCTGGAGGTGTTCATGATCGCCTCCTTTTAAAAATGTATTCCTCAGCTCGGAAACAGATGGATCGGAGTTGAGATTCAGCTGGCAAAAGGAGCAAATGCATTAAAAATGAGGGTGAAGAAAAAAAGATATTAAGCTTCCTGGTAGCAAACGAAATCTTTTATTTCTGTGGCAGCACCTTTGACCAAACACAATGTTTCACCAAGACGTCCAGGTGAAGCATATTTTAAACCAGCGTCAGTATGAAAAAGCAGCAAAAGGCCCCACATCTGACACCACCACAGCTTCCAATCAGCCTGTTCCAGCTTTTCTTTTCAGTGTTCGTGATCCAAAAAATCATTGACAATAAAAATGCCAAAAAAGAAGTCCATACCAGTTCCGGACTGCATCCTGGATTACAACCGGATCATCGGTGGAGTGGATTTGTCCGATGCACTCATGACATTTTACAGTATCCGCCACAAGACCATGACGTGGTATAAGACTGTGTTTTACCACTTTGTGGACATTGCTGTCGTGAACAGTTTCCTGTTACACAAGGAGCTGTTCAAATAGACCTTGTGGTCGCTGAGATATATTCATTTTCGAGGCCTGAAAAATAGCTTAGGGCTGAAAGGGTTAATGAGAGTTAAAATTCCAATTTGATTGGTGAAAATAACTTAATATAGACTAAGAATCAAAATCTAAACATGTGGATCAGACATGGTCCTGGATCCAGTCTTTCTGGTGTCCATCAATCCAATTCAAATCAAATGTGTCAGTTTAATGTATTGTGCAGTTTTCCAATGTTGTGTGAAATGTTAAGTGTCTTTTAATGTTAAATATTGTTGTCCTGACTTTTTGATTTATTGCCTTAAACCTCTGTGATGAATACACTGTTTCCTGTGACTGAACCACCGTGAACGAAATCTCACGGTTCTTCTGCCAAATGTACAAAGTAGGAAATATTTGCTTTTCATTAGCAGTAACTTAACGCAGCTCTGACGCAGCATTAGGAAACAGATCAATGAGATAAAACTGAAGAAAGTATAACACTGGATCAGAATCCCTCCTGTTCATGAAGGCAGTTTAAATCCAGCTCTGAAATGGCCGATGTCGGCACGGCCGATGAAAACCACTACATAGAGGGGTAAGTACAGAAAGTAAAAAGTGAGCAGCTGAAAAATAAAGAAGGATCATAACTTTAAATGGCCTTTCACATGCTTTATTCAGTCCCACAGGTGTTTCCACTTATTTCACCCAGTCAGACTCTCAGGACCGTGTGGGCAAGTACTGGAAAGAGTATTTAGCTTAGATTTAAAAGTGCAGTATAAAATAAGTATCTGCACAAAGACTTTGAAAAGTTACCATCTGGCTGTGACACAATTCAAGGTTGGAACTGTCAATCACTGTTTCCTCCACTGCTATAAAAGGGAAAGCTGAGTCACAATAAGAGGCTTGTGTGATGGACTCGCTGCCTCCTCCTCTTCCTCCCCTGTCGTTGTTGTTGGGTTTTTGTTTTTTTTGTTGTTTTCATATCCGGCTTTCAGACGTATTTAGGAGCCTGGCAGGCTAATTAAGGAGTAAAGTGTCGTTTTGATTTGGCTATCAAGCTAATTAGGACAAAACCTCCTCCAGTACAAGTGCTCATCACCATCTTGCTGGCCAATTATCAGCTGGAAGGAGGAATTTGTTTGTGGCCAAGTGTTTTCTTTGTTTGCTTATTGATTTTTTTTTTTTAATGCATCAATGCATATTTGTACAAAAACTGAAAAAACCTCTTTCTGTTACCAGCTCTATTATGCTCTTAATCTCCCTCACACCATCTCCTCCTCCATCCTTCCTCGGCTCCCTGCAGAGGCCTCATGCCGCAGCGCCCGGCCGTCACTGGCTTATCGCTGATGTCAGTCGTCACTTTTAGAAAGCGTGGATCTGATTGTTGGAGGGAACACGCTGCCCTGGTTTTCACTGTGGTTTGAAAGCTCGTACTGTAGCGCAGCTGCGAGCATCAATAGCCTCTTCCGACATGAGAACACACTACCTGTCTTTTAGAATACTGAAATCTCAGTTGTGACATCGAGGCAGCAAAACATGGCGGCTGCAGCAAAATCAACCTCAAATCTGCCGTCATTCAGCCGCAGAACTGGGCGGCTTTCTGGTGTTTGTGTGTGTCTGAAAAGGTACAAAGGAGTTCTGAAAAAATGCCCAGCAAACAGTCCCTAGATACAAAGAGGTAGAGAGAGATCCTGCTGAAAGCCGACAGCTGCAGAACGCTCTCTCCCAGTCGAGGAGCAGGAGACGATGGCTGAACTTTCAATGCACTTATGCTTGGTATCGAATGCCAATTGCAGCCTGACACACACTCGGTGACCCTCTAATACTGTCTGTTCACGAAGAAGCCAGTGGTGAGAAAGTGGAAATTCCTTCAGCTCTGTGTGTTTAAAGGAGGCGGCAGACTTTGTCACATCATTGTAAAATACAGATCTATACGCAAATACACAGTATTTGTTTTTCGTAGTGCAGAAGGCAATATTTTCCTCCCAATATCACGCCGTCAGATGAAACCACACAGTCTGCCAGAGAAGAGATTCCCATGCCTTCGAACTGAGATGCCCTAAATCCACCGTGGTTTCTAAATTAAAATCAGAAGTGACGCATCAAAAAAGGTTTAGTGAGTGTTTTATATTTTTTCTTCCAGGTATAAATTCGAAGCCTGAGCATAAATGTAGCTGAAATACAGATGAGTGAAATCTGCCATTTAAGCTTTGCATCTTATTGTCCATCACCTGTCTTTCCTTTGTGTCACCTCTTTTGCTTATGGTCATACATTGAGTTTGTTTGTATAGAGTAAACATCGTTGGTGAGATGGTGGTATTTTCAGTTTGATTTCTGAACCAGATGTGGAGTTTTATCATTCTTATTCTAACAGAAGAAGCATCATAAGATGATTTATAAATGAGGCTTATTGTCACTTCTCGGAGCAGTGCTGTCCTTGGACGTCTAATGAGTCTAATATGGGACACCTCAAAAAGAATTATGGTTCAAGCAAATACTACTACTACGAACATAATTACTGCTGCCTGGGGCTGCAATCAGACTGACAATATTGTAAGAATAGACATAGTACAAATTAGAATTGTCCCGATCTGATAACGTGTGGAAATACTTCAAAGAGAATGACGAGAACAATGCAATTGCAAACAGTGAGATATGCAAAATCGGAAAATAAGGGACATCCTGGATCTTATTCTTTGCTCTTGGTTCATGTTTGTTTTACAGAAGAATCGGATCGGGACTCGATATCTACAGATACTCAAAATCAAATGACTCGGACTTGGACTCAGGGGCAAAAAAAACAGGATCGGGACATCCCTAGTAAAATCCAACATACAGGTATGAACAACCTTGGTGAAGGTAAGAGGATCAGCTGGATCGTAAGTTGGCTGAACTTCAGTCGACAGTGCAGATCTACGAGCCCACATTAAGTGAACAATAAGGCATATAGGCTTAAAACATGCATCAGATCTTGTCCTAAATAGTCATATTATCATCAATGACTCCTTGTTTTCAAAAGATGCTTTTTCACCTTGTGCATAATTTGAGCTTAAAAAACACGACCCTGACGCCTGGATGTGGATGTGTCATGTTGCAACTTGTTTGTCAAAAATGGTGACCAAGTGCTGAAAATTAAGACATTGGTCCAAAGTGCTGAGGTGGACCCAGGACTTTGAACCACACCCATGGTCAACAGGAAGTACAGCCGGATACGTGTTCTCCTTCTGTGGGGTCAGATTCACTATTCGAATGTTCGCAGATGACACCATCATGGCAACTTTTTTTACAGGATGAACTCATTGATTATTTCATAAAATCTCGAGCCAACAGCTTCTCACAGTTGTTGACGGGTCGATCTGCACGGACCAGTCAGCAAAACCGGAGCATTATGAGTTTCCATCATCGAATTTATGGCGTATTTGAGTTTTTGGCAGAAAGTTTAAAAACACATTAATCCTCTGTGCCATTAACTCAATTTAGCCTGATTAAGTTATTTATTAGAGGACAGTTAAGATGCCAGTATTGATGTTATTTATTTTAATAAGCTTCTCTGGATGGCAGCGTTTTTTAAGTTGGGACCTGGCATCTTGTGCTGTGTTTTATATCCTTTAGTGGATTTATAGTTGTTTTTATGCTTGTTTTCACGAGTCTGGCTGCAAATGACAATGAATTTAAAAATGAATTGAAATTAATCAGCTGAAGATTTACCTCTGCAGAAAAGTTTCTCCTACAAATAAACACCCAATCACAGGCCTGGATAATTCCCATGTCTCCTCCCCTTCTCTCCTTGCTCACTTGTGTCCTTCCTTCCTTTTCTCAAACTCACTTTCTTGCATCAGACGTTCTCCTCAGCTTGGTCTTTTCATTCACAGACACAACAGCACTTTTGAATTCACACAAACTCTCTCCATATAAATCCACCATTCGAGTGCATCTCAGCCCTCAGCATCACACGTCCATCCATCTACCTGTGCCTCCGTTCATCCATCCATCTTTCATCCCCGCAGTGAGCTAAACATCTGTTTATCATCCATCTCAGTGGTCTATTAAATCCCCGTGTACGTATCCCTGTCGATTTCCATATTTACAATCCAGCCGCCCGCGCATCCATCTGTTCAGCCACCCTTCAAGGGCTCTCCTCACACACACACACACACACACACACACACACACACACACACACACACACTATCACATTAAGGCACAGGCACTTGGACGTTAATTTACTCTCACACATCCATATTTCTACAAAACTTTCACTCACATTCAGTGAAAGTGCAGCTGAATCAAAACAGCTATTCAAACTTTTACTTCTGTGTTAACACACCTACGAGCTACAGCAACCAGCCACTTAGAAACATTCAGGCATCTGCAGACATACAAGCAGCAGTTTACCCACAAACACAGAGGAAAGAGGAAACTGATGAGAAACGTTCATATGAAGTAAAACAACTGAATTCAAGTCAATAATAACTCCCAAACTGCAAACTTCAGTGAGCTGAACGGAGCACGAGTTGGCTGGTGAGAGAACATGGAGGGTGGGTGTGAAAAGCCTTTCACGTGCCTCTCCATTAAAATACATGTGTCTTTGTCTAAATGCAGCCGGGAACTGCTTCACTGATCCATAAATACACTTCTTGGCTCACAGGGAAAAAAACCCACATGGTCACAGATACATAAAGCAAACGAAGCCTGGGCAGGAGGAGATTTGAAAGTCAGTCCTGCTAACGGACTGTTTGCACGATCACTCGCTCTGAGGACTTTATTCTTCCTCCTCAATGACTTTATATTTAATACAATGGTGTGCAGTCATCCTCTGATCCAGAAGACCCTAACTCACATCCAGATCAATCAAGCACACCTCGAAAAAAACGACGACTCCCTCTGGACAAGATAAACTATTTTAGAGGATAGGTTCACGATTTTTTTTAAGTTTGTTTGACCAACTTTGGATCTGCACTTGATTTAATTTGCTCAGATTGCTGAAGCCACATTATCTTGAAATGAACTTAGGATTGTATTTTTTGCACAGATCAAGCATTGTTTTAATGCAAACTTGAAAAGATGGGAAGCCATTTTAGATCCACAACAAAGAAGAGGAAGTAGAAATCAGGTCAAAGGAGTTAAAAAGACGAAGCAGATACAAGAACTACTAACAAATATCACTCAAATTCAAAGCTTAACCCCGAGCTTTGCCTTCAGGAGGAGCTCTGGATTTACCAGTCGATCCGTGTTCGGTCACACATCAATGGAAATGATCTGTGTGTTGAACCCATAGACTGTATAAATTATGGAAGTAGTGTCTGTGACGTCACCCATAGGTTTCTGAAGAGCAAAAATGAAGCAAATCGTAGTGCCTAGCCATCTTGGTAGCCTACCTCCGGTTACTCCAAATATGGACAAAGAGGTGGAGCGAGGGCGGAGCTGAGGCGGGTCATATGGGCCGGCTGAATGAACGCTATTGGCTGAAAAAAGCCGCTTTATTCGAAATAATCAAACTAGCTACGGCTAACCAGCTAGGTTAAATGCTAAATAGCGTTGCTAGCCGGCTAACCCCACGACGATCTCTTTCCCAAACTCTAGAATTCTGACTAGAATTAGCCGGGGTGACGCCCTTTAGAATTGTCATGGAGTAGAAAAACAGCTTATGAGACTAGAGCCATGTTTTGAACCAGGCTGTAAATATGTTTTTTTTCTGTCGTAAAATCGGACATTTTAACATGGGGCTCAAATGTAATTGACTCCCTTCTGCGGCCTGCTCTAGCGGTTATTCGAGGAACTGCAGCTTTTTTGCACTTCCGCATTGGCTTCATTTTTCAGCGCCGGAGGTTGCCGCTTGGTTGAACCACAGAAATGAGATTGCAGGTGAAATGAGTTTCCTTCACAGGTGTCCAGGCTCCGCCTCCGAGACCAGGTGAGGACATCCAGAGGGAGTTTGGGTAGAATGAGATACCAGATATGGCCGAGTTCCTTCACATCACCGCTGAGCCAGAAGCAGCGGTGAAATGCAAACTAACGTGTCCAGAGGATTGATGCCTTCGACCTAAGCTTAGTTCTCCACTTGACAGCACAAGACATGTCAGAAAATCCAAACCAACCTCTAACAGTAAGACAAAAGCAACGTGAGGCACGAGGCACCACGATGCAACGCTCACAGCTCGAGCTTCAGACGCGCGAGAGATCGTTTAAGATCTGGCTGCTTTCAAATGAAACGTGTCTGCGTGAGTGAAAGAGAGGTGGGCGAGATCTTACTCAGGATATGGCTTTCGTCTGCGAGCGCTCTGGTTTCTCCAGGCGTCAGATCTCGGAGTCACAGAGGCTTCAATCGAGCTTGTGTGTCAGAGGTTGCGTTCGCTGACATCCGGGCATTCAAACCTCTGCTTACAAATCCAAACCATGCTGAGGACGGAGGCAAGTGTGTTTTGAAATCCTCTTTAGAGCTGTTAAATTTTCTTTCTTTTTTTTCCTCCTCCTGTGTCAGATTTTGCACAACTCTTCTCAGAGCAAACTCAAGTAATTGAAAAGGTGTCAGATCTTCTCTTGACAGCTGGAAAAAGGGTTTTTTTTTTCACTCCCTCTCGACAAAACATCGGCATCACTGTGGATTTGATAGAAGCGTTTGTGAAAACAAATTCTAATCCCTCTGCTTGACTTGATTACCTAATAGTCAGCAGGGATGGGTGGGTAATCAGATCTGAGATAACAGGTTTGGACCTCGGTTTAATGAGGCTAAAATAAATGATTTTGCTGTTTGAAAGCGCTGAAATGCTGCACGAGAGTCTGCTAATGAGGGCCTCCGTCATTAATGAGCTCTCAGACAGACTGATGGGGGGGGATCCGGAGCGGAGCATCATTCAAGAGGGAGTTGGGAACTTTTTTTCCAACTGGCTCATGTTGCATGTGTGGCTTCCTGCGAGTCCTCTGAGCTGCAGGGCTTTGTACCTGCCTGACCAGGTGCAGCTGATTAACAATCAGGAGGGGAAAAAAACCTGACACACACCTGGAGCCAGGTCCTGAAATCTGATACCACTGCACTTTCCCTCAATTCACAATGTGGACATAAAAACATCCAAATAATAACAGATCTGTGTGCAACCAGTCATTGATTAACAATATTAAAAATAAATCGCCCAAATGAAGTAAAAATATTACAAACAAATACAGCTTTCCTCTCTTCCTCTTCTTGACAGTTTCTCTTAATAATATCATTCTCTGTCTGATGTGATCCTCTGACATCACTCTGAACATTTTTGAGGGGTTTGAGAACTGTTTGAATCAACACAGTCCACAGAGAGGTTTGTGGCCTTGTCTCCCCCAAAAAATATTTTTCTATTTTTTTTATGAGGAGTATTTCATTTTCCAAAAAGGTCAGGGTGCAACTGGACTCTGACCAGACACCAGAGACCTCAGGTTAAGGTTTGGGAAGATACATTGATTTTGGATTCATATTGACAAACTAATCATGTTGCATCTTGTGTCATTATTGATTTTTCCTTTTTCGCTTTCGATGCCACAAACAGATTTGCAAACAGTGAACATGCTGCTGATAAATTCAGTGTGAACATTTCGCAACTTTTGCAGATACGTTCATTAAAAGTTGCTTTATTATCCTGATCAACACAAGAATCTGGGTGGTATTAAGTTCTCTTCATGATCGATTTTCTGTGGGTTTCATGATACTGATGTTAAAGTAATGCAACAATATTGACCAGATTAAAGCACAGTGACTCAGAGTGAAGCTAATTTCATGTTGAGGGTGAGAGGGAGCTGATCTGGGTCAGGTGAAGAGCCAACAGTCGGTTTTTATTCCAACCAATGACTCGACCATGTAATTTCACTGATTAGTGCTTCCTCAAGTCGAGGGCAGCAGCCAATCAGTGAAGTCACCTGCTGCTGTGGCTGGTTGGAGGAAACATCCGTCCTGTGGCCTTCATGGCAAAACATCACTCAGTCCTGCTGAAAGGTGCCAGAAAAGTTCACTGGACCTAAAAATGAAAAGCTGATTTTGCATCCAGACGAGATACTTTCAATTTTTACCAACATGTTTTTCTGTGTTTGATTCAAAGCTTGAACAATGAACACAGAATTTAAACACAAAGGAAAGTTTTTAACTCAGCTCTGTGTCAGTCTTCTCTAAAGAGCTAAAGAGGAGAACTGGTTTCATTAGAGCTCATTCATTTTTTATGACATTTTGTCCTGAATTTTCACCGATTGTTTTGCAAAAGATCAAATGTTGTTTTTCTAATTCTGACAGATCTGAGTGCAGGCGGGACACGCTTCAATCCGTCAGGGTGGTGAACTGAAAATAAAGTTTAAAAAAGAAGAAAATCATTACAAATCTGATGAAAAAAACAAAACAAAGGGCTTCAGTTTTTGCTGATCTGGTTTTAAAGCTAAACTTTTGTCTGAATGTGCAAATCACTTATCTGAGGATAAAAGCCACAACTTCAGCACCGTGGAGGATTCATCAGGTCTCAGGAGATGTTTCCAGAACAGATGACATTTTGGAGAAACAAGGTTTACACCCAACAACAACAGCAGGTGAAAATGTTGCCAGGTTCAGTTCTGTTGTCAGAGACCGACCTTCGCTCTGCTGTACTTCACTTATGTCTCCCCTCCATCACTTCCCAGCTCCCCTCCCTCTCTCTCTCTCTCTCACCTTGGACAAAGTGGTAAAAGTGTGAAAAGCTCCGGAGTGGAACATGTTTGTTTAGATTCCAGCGCGTGCCGTCTGGGAATTCCCGGCGTCGGCAGCCAAACGCTGTAGTAACTGGCGCTACATGTGTTTCCCCGTGTTTGTGAGCTGCCCTTGAGAAAGTGAGAGGGAGAGGAAGCAAAGACAGATGGAGCGCAGACAAAGAGATACAGAAACATGAGAAAACTGCCAAGTTCTAGTTCTGCGTTTGTTGGGATTCACACAGCACCTGAGATATTTGTCAGAGCCTGTAAATTTGCAGCAGAGTGTTTGCAGTTGTAGGAAATAAGTGTGTGATTAAAATGCGTTTAATTCTGAAAATCTGACCTTTGGAGTTTCTGAATCACAGGTGTTTGACTATATGTGTCTCACCTGACAGCTGGATATTTGTCTCACAGATTAAAGAGAAGATTTTGTTAGGGTTGTCCCAATTGGAAATCGGGGCCGATCACGTGACTGCAGACTCGATCGGGACTCGGACATTATGTCCTGATCAGGTATTACATATATATTTATATATATACACACACACACATATATATATCATACATATGTATATTTATTGTTATTATTTTTAATCACATTTACAATATATGAGCTATTAGTGATTAAAAATAAATGAGAATCAAATAGTATTTATTAACACGGAACACAGCAGCACGCAGCAGTTTGTTTTGAATCGGACTCGGTATCGACAGAGCCTCAAAATCAAGTGACTCGGTCTCGGACTNTTTGAATCGCACTCGGTATCGACAGAGCCTCAAAATCAAGTGACTCGGTCTCGGACTCGAGGGGCAAAAAAACATGATCGAGACATCCCTAGATTTTGTTGTAATAGAGTGAATCTAGGCTGGATCTTGCGACGCCTGTTGTGGTCGATTAAACTGAAGGAACAAAGTAATATACTGAGTGAAAGTTGTCATGACAGACAAACATAATTATGCAAAGTGGATATTATGGTATTAAAACAACATTGAGAAGAAGGTGTTGACAGTGGATGACAGGCTGTTGGCAGCTGGAGGTGACTGTAGATCTGATCTTAAACTTGACCTGTTGCTGAATTCACATCACAACTTTGCTGATGTTGGTTCAAGTGCTTCTATAACAATTACACCCTGCGTCTGTGTTTCATGAAATATAGAAATATAGTTTGAATATATTCACTTATTTATGATGAAATTTTTACAAATGTCAGACATGGCAGATTTGCATGGGTTAATATCACAGACGACCTTGGTAATTATTACAAATGACTACAGGTCTCCAGGTAACAGAGTCAAAATGATGTGTGGAAAGTGTGAAAATAGCCACAGCATCCCATTAATCTCTTATTTCTATGAAAATCTTGAGCAATATAACTTTAAAACGTGCATGGGAATTTATTATTTTTACAATTTGTTGATGTAGATGTGAGATGCAGCTTTGCTCTTTGGTCCATTTCCACCTTCAACCATTTAAAAGTATTTAAATGTAATAATTTCTGATAACTTTGGTGACGATGGCTCAGTTTGTGTCGTGACTTGAACATGAACTTGAACGTGACTTGATCGTATTTCCTTTTTGTGATCTGTTTTCCTGTCGGCCACCTTTCACCTGCATCCAAAACGCTACGAAATGAAAGTCGTGAGACAGACTCAGAGAGAGACGTCCAAGTTGACGGAAGCAGACGGATTCAACAATGAGTTTAGCGAAGATGAGGAGGAGGAAGAGCAGGCGGCAGCTGGGGGGCTAAAGAGCACAGTTTTAATAGGCGAGGAGAGATTAACATGCATCTGTGTTTGAAATCTATTTTTATTTATCATAATCAACACAGATGATGAGATGTAATTGGGTACTGGGAACGAATATGGCCAAAAATTATATCTCAAGAAAGTATTAATTTAAAGTTCTATAATTAAAGCAGAATGTGGCGTCTCAGTTATTCCCACACATTATTTACAGCCTTTTTCCTGCTCAGTTAGAAACGTGCAGAAAACAGATGTTGTGTGTTAAATAGGTCGTTCGTTTAGATTCATCTTTCATATCGACCAATATTCTCTCTCTCTTTCAGCTCTCTTTCAGAGAGGAGCTGCAGACTCGGGTGAGAATTCTCTGCAGCCTCTTCACACTGTCACATTGAGACACAGGAAATTAATTAATTAAGGAATTAATTAAAGCTTTGTTAGTTTCATGTGCAGCCAATGAATGGCACGAGCAAATGAAGCAGATCATGTGATGTTACAAAAAGGTCGAAGTTTTTTTGTTTTTTTTTTTGCCTTTGCCTTTACAATTTTATTTTCAGGTTTCAGGTTTTACAGGTTCTCTGTGGGTGTGGTTTCAAATCCTGGACCTCTAATCGGATGAACTTGTGACAAAACCTACCTCACACCTTGGCCTGTTCACAGGAATAATTTTGGTCAAACATTGTGCTGAGTGTATATATTATAATTTTTTTCTCTGTCTTCTACACTGTAAAAAGAAAATACACTACAACTAAGCATCGCAACTCTGTTTGTTTCATTAAGCACAGCAGCTTCCTCCAAGCCGAACCACGAGCTTCTGAAACTAGCCCACACTACTGCCACTGTAATAACAACATGATCTAAATATGCTACAGACAGACAGTAGTTTATGTATTTATTTATGTATTTGTGCTTTGTTGACATCGTGCTCAGTGATGCTCAGGCTCGTTGACATTTGGGATCCTGATCCTGACAATGAAATGCAAATCTTACTTTCTTTGTTTATTGTCTGGAATCGTTATTGTTTGGTTGTTTGTTTTGTCTGAAATAAAAATTTTCACTAATTCATACCTGATCACCTATACACGTCATGTGGGACAAAGCAAAGCTCTGATTGGTTCAGAGAGTTCTTCAGCTCAGCTCCGGGGATAAAATGTTGTAATAAGAATATTTCTATTTCATTTTTTCAATTCCATGTTTTCCAAAGCGAATGGTGGCTAAAACTTTTTAAGTGTCGCTGTGAGAACACTGTGTGTGTACAGTGTGTGTGTGTGTGTGTGTGTGTGTGGGACGGCCGGCGTGCCCACAGGGACGCTCTGCAGGACTGATTGGGTCGCTGGCCTGCTCTCTGAGATTCTGCTGTAATGGTGCCAGGATGATTTATACCAGGCTTAAAATGGCTGTTGCATGAAAACACACACTTTCTTCTGCTCTCTCTCTCTTTCTCTCTCACATCCCAGGAAAGCGAGCGAAGGTGATTTTGGATACGTGACTTTCGGAGACGCGCCCTCTCCTTTCTACTTTGTCCTCGCTGACATTTTAATCTGCTGCTCAGTCGTTCACTGACCTTTTTTTCTCTCCATCTCTTTATTCTCTTCCCTTCATCTCTGTCTCTCTCTCCTCCTTCCTCCGGCGATCCTTTTATTTACTTTTTTTAACTTCCAATCATTGTCGCATTTTGTTCCTTTATCAATCCAACGATCTTTTCACTTAAATCACCTGCCTCTCTCTTGTCCTCTCCTCTAACACTCGTCCTTTTCCTTCTGTCCATCCCACTTTTCTTTCCTCCCTCTTGGTATTACACAATGGCAACTGACATTTCTGGCTGATGCTTCCTTCTTCTCCCTCGTGGCCTTTTTATGCCACCTTCTGTGCTCCTTCTTTTTTCCCTTTCTTTTACGTTCTTTTTATAGCTCCTTTATTCCATTTAGTCCTCTCTCACAGGACGAAACCTTTGGCTTTCCCTCCGGCTTTCAGTCGTTCACATCCCAAATTTTTCTTTTTTTGATTCTGAATGTCATTTACTTCTCATTGCATTTTGTAGAATTGACATTGTCACTGATGGATTTTTTTCTCTCTCCTCCAGAAATGTTTGTCTCTGCCCATCTTCTCTTCTTGCATCCTTAACTCTGCCCTTTATGACTTTCTGAATTTTGTCCTCATGTTGTTCTGCTTCTCTGTTATATTTTTTTCACCATATTGTGTCCATCTCTCCTGCACATTGTGTGTTAGACCATTATTAAAAACACAAATCACTAAATGTCAGCAAGAAATCTACAGAAATTTCTCATGACTTGATATGATATTTTCACTTTCGATGACTGAATGAAAAATCAACGTGACATGAGTGAAACTCCGGAGGCCAGTTTGCACAGTGAATCCTTCCAGCAGCTCTGGTGACACAGAGGAGATCTTCTGCCCGACTCCTTGTCCAAACACGACGCTGCGAGGCAGCAGTCGAGCGGCGCTTCCTCTCCTCTGCCCCGCGGTGCTCGCGCCGGCTCTTTCTGGAGTTGAACCGAAGTGGGCCAGCGTGTGTCTGCAGGCGGCGCTCGGGAGGAGAGAAGATGGAGAGCAGGGGACAGAGAGCAAATATGGCCGACGAACATGTTGCATCTGACCTCAGCTCCTTGATCCTACTTTACCTTTTGTCCTTTCAGAAGAAAACTGCAGAGGTTTGTTTGGATCTCTCGTCAATTTAAAACGAAAGGACGATGAGTGTAAAACAAGCTCAACGCTTCCTCAGCTGCTGTTGGCTGATATATTCTGACATCAGTGACCGGTGGAAGAAGATGTGCATAGTTTAAATATTGATTTCTCGACTGAGATTTTGTCTGCTTCTCTCACGACTGTTCGCCGCTCAGTTTGCTGCCGGAGTTGAGTAAAGTTGGGAGACAGCTTCCCAGTATGCACAGACTTCAGACAGTATAGATTATATTTCTCATGTGCTCAGAGTGGATTTGTATGAGCTGAAGAAATACAGCAAACTGAGACAGAGGTTAATTGGCAAAAGCAAGAAAAAGGATTCAGGTGCCGTAAAAATGACATTTAAACGGATCTGGATATGTATTTGAAGATTTTGAACTTGGGTTTTAGTTAAGACCAACCATGGATGATGACTCATCTTTAAAGTAGCTTTATAATCTAAAATCTATCAATGACAATGTGAAAACAATGTGATCATGTAAAAGTGGTTGTTCACAGTGATGAACATGCAGAGAACTGTCGCCCGACTCTGCAGCTCCTCTTGGCTTCATGAAGCTTCATCCCGGGTTTCAGCCCATTTTTCAGCCGTTCTGTCCAAAGCTTCATCGTTCTGGTTCCCTCTCATTGACCTCATGGCACCAAACTGACAAAGCCAGTGACCAGCTGGTGAAGATAATGGAGCATTCAGCAGCTAAGGAGCCAGATATTTTGCCCCATGAAGCGGCAGCCAAACACAGCAGGTTTGAATTAGTCCATATTTATAATGATCGTAATAATAAAGTTTTTTTTATAATGCACTTTTCAATTGTGCTTCAAATGGTTGAATCAGGATTAAGACGTTGCAGGACTGAAATGGTTGTTGCAGGAGGCCACAGGTCTGAGCTGGCTCCAGGGTCTGGACTCGATGGCAGGTCAGGATCAATGTG
The DNA here is from genome assembly GCA_037975185.1 of Centropyge bicolor. NCBI lineage: Eukaryota > Metazoa > Chordata > Actinopteri > Pomacanthidae > Centropyge > Centropyge bicolor. Next base: position 459,559 of record JBBMOC010000018.1, on the reverse strand, counting down.
AACCAGAAGGAGGAAGTGATGAAAGATGGTGATCCATTCAAGTCCAGGTGGAAGGAGGAAGTGGAGCAGTGGACCTTCTGCTTGTCACTAGCTGGGCAGTGGGCTCCTCCAGATAGAGGTGTTGAGCCAGATGACGGTGGAATCACACGCAGCCACATCTTCACCACAGAGGAAGTTTTTTTTTAGTGCATCCAACTCGGTTCATGAAGCAGCAACCTGTCCATCAAGCACATGGGATTCCTTGCATGGAGGCAGCTGGCTGGCAAACGCCTCCGTAAAGACAGCGGGGGAGGCTGAAAATCTGTCTCCACCTCAGACTCTTTGACAAACAGTGTTTCCTGTTGCAGCATGTCACTCAAGTGCAGATTGTACAACCGAGCAAACACAGACTCGGCGTAAGGATCTGATCACGGTCAGTGTCTCACAATCAGAATAAGAACTAAGGCCAGTTTCTAGTGTCTAATTTGAGCCTATGTTCATTTTTAACAACTTTATCTTAAAGACCACTTACTTAATATTCCGGAGCTTTCAACTGCATCTCACAGTCTTCTTTTCCTCCAAAGACACGACTGAGCAACTTAAAGACTTGAAGAAGTTGAGTTGAAATTCTATTTGTGATTCTGATTCATTTAGCATTAAAGCAGGATGACTGTGGCAGCTCTGGGTGCAAGTAAGGTGCAAAGTTTTGAAAATAATAAAACTTATTTATAAGTTATATGCTAATTAAGGAACAGACTCAGTGTTTCATAAAATGTATTTTCTTCTATCCGACCTTGAGTCTTCACTTCCTCTCTTCCACGCTACAACCTTATCCACTTGTTCTATATGTAGTGAGCGATTGCAGTGCAAAGGTGTAGTGTGTATCCTTATCCTCTTATCCCCTCTCCTATCCCGGTTCTTATCAGCCCCGGAGGGGGAGTGGGGATTAACAAGTCCTGGAGAGACGAGGGTGAGTGCAGCGGAGGGACGGAGGAGGGGGGAGGAAACTTTAATGCCTTGTAAGTTCCACGCTCTTATCTGGTTGGTAGCTGTGTATCAGATCTGGGGTTTGCACAGTGTGTATGATTTATGTTGATACCAGCTGGGTCAAGAGGGAGAGCAGTGACGGAGGAGGAGACCCACCGCAGTGGAAGATGAGAAGATGACGGGGTGGATGGAGAACGAGGGGAGTGCGTTAAAGAGATGTATAGATATATAGTGAGGAAAAGGAAAACAAAGTACAGAGGAGCGCTAATTAGCATGTCAACATTTCTTGGCCGGGCTCCAGATCCTACTGACATCAGCACACCTCAGGTATCGAGCGCAGACAAAGGCTTTTTCTTTCTCGCTCTCAGGCCTTCAGCTGGACGAACAATGCTCTAATAAAGCACACAATAGGTCCTCGAACAGAAAGCTCCGACAGACCTCGAGACGAGTCCAAGAATTAGAGCACTTCAGCTCCGGTGAGTCATTGAAGTGAGACGCTGCCATCACACCTGTGATTCTACAGGTCGGCCATGATGGATCTCCATATTTAATTCAAGTCAGGATGAAAGAAAAAATGATGTCTTCTCTATCTGTAAGGACGGACGACTGAAAAACCTCAGCTACTGGAAGCTGTTTGTACATATATTCATGGTCACCACAGGATGAAGCTGACTGACTTTTCTTGTAGCATCAAATTTGATACTTTTCCCCCTTTTCCACCAAAGAAGCACCAGGTGCTAGTTCTGTGCTTAGTGTGTTCAAATCTCGTGCTTCCTAAGAACTGGTCTGCATTTCCACTGGCCACGAGTCAAGTTGGAGCCACGCCATTACATCACCGTAAAACGTCAGTACGTCACTGCATACGTAGCCGTTTACCAACAATGGCTACGGCTACTTAGCTTTATCGACTACATAACAGTTAAACAAATGAAATAAGTTGATGATAATGTCTATGTTTATCTTTATAGAGGGTCTTAAGGCTGATTGCGAGGCGGAGGTTGCCTGTTGCCCGGGCACATCCGCGATCTCGCCAACACCGAGTTTCCGCGCACAACAGCTTGTGCAGAACCTCCTTGTGTCCTGGGAGTCAGTCCATTCAATCTGCGATCGGACCAGGGACACAAATCACCGCTTGTGTGTCCAAAAGCCGGTTGCAATTGCGATTTGGAAACTGGCTACCAGCGCTCACGATAACCCCACCCCCAGTCCCTGACGTAGTCGGTGCTTAGCTCTGGACCAGCAAAAAGTTGGTGCCTGCTAAGCACCGGTTTTTAGCATCTGGAGCCGGTGCTTAGGTGGAAACCCAAAGAACTGGTGCTAAGTCAGGCACTGGCTCCGAACTAGCACTAGCACCAGCTCGGTGGGAAAGGGGCAGTTGTGAGTTCCTTTATACTGTGAAATATCTCAACATCAACCAAATGGATGGGCACAAACTCTGGTGCAGACATTGATGGTTCCCAGAGGATAAATCCCCGTGACTCTGGTGATCCCCTGATTTATCCTCTAGTGCTATAAAGTTGGCATTTTGTGGTTTTGAGCGAGTCGTCTCAACAACTATTGGATGGACATTAAATTTGGTGCTGACATTTATGCTCCCAATACGAACTGTAATAAATTCGGTGACACTCTTTAATGACCCCTGCGGTGAATCTACCACACCACCAGACCCTGTTTCATACTTTTCAGAGAAAGTTAAAGATTTAAGTAAAATGCTGTTACAGTGCAAATTCTGTGTCGATGAAGTAACTGAAGTTCACTGAATTCTACAAATGAACTTGGAGAATGAAAAACTTTGTTCCTCTTGAAACAAACTAATTAGCAGCAGAACAGTTATCAGTCTTTCTACCAGGAAGTGCGAATGTGGCCACTTTAGTAGGATGGACGCACTCACACAGACGGTGACTGAACTAAAGTTAGACAGTCCAGAACACCTGCGTGATGGAGATAATGAAACCGTAAAGTCAGGACTTCTACCAAACAGATGGACTGACTCAGATTTGATTCTTACAAAGAGCATGCAAGCGTCAAATGTGACAGACGACTCTGAAGTTGCTTGAGGAAATTTTCCCATTTTCCTTTTGTTCATCGTGTTTGAATATTTAATAAAAAGATGAGTCTTTTCTTAATTTTGATTAGATGATTGTGTTTAACTGACTCATGCAGAATCTTCAAACTTCTCCAGCCTGATTTGCAACTTTGAACTAAAAAACCTTTTCCCGACTTGTTGACGTTCCTGTCGACACCGTGGAGGTCTGACACCTCTGGGTGTCAACGCCGGTCAAAATCCCAGCGTGTGAAAAGAGCCGACTTGGTTTATTCGATGGAAAAGGTTCATTGCAAACTCCCGAGCCTGAAGCCTTATTTACACTGAGCAGAATCACACTTTCATTTTTTAACAAGCAGGATTATGAGTGAAGAAACACACACCAGCATCGCTCACACTCGCACGTTCTGTTCTCATGTGTTTTGTTTATATTTCTGTTTCTTTCCTCGTTTTCTTTGTCTTCTTCGCCGATGTTTTCCCACTGTTCAACTTTTCACCTTGAGTCAGCGGCGCAGCGGTTTTGATGGTCCCGCCTTCATCCCTCTCAGTCGGATGTTCAAGCTCCCGTCGCTCAGCTGGAGGAGCTTAAAAGTAACATCAAGCCTGAAGCTGAAGGTGAGTGACTGACATGAAGTCAAACCGGAGATCCGGCAGGAAAATGATTTAAGACAATCTATGAATAACATCCCAACGCCAGTGTTTGAACGGGTCTTGTCTGGATCCTGTTCACAGTTTCAGTCCTGTTTGTCTGTTTGTTTACAACAGATTTGAAAGACATGTAATAGAAAGTTAGGTCTTGGACCATGTTGTCACTCATATGGATCGAGATGCAGATCAAAGCTGCTGAACTTTCTCTATTATTGTTGTATCAAGATCAGGGTCCACAGCCTTGCTCCTGGTTCTGGGGTTCCTGTGTAGTGTCTTGTCCTCTCCTACTCTTTGGAATGTTCAATTGTTTTGTGGATTGTAAACCTATGTTTTCCCTTAGGTTAAAGATCAAAAACCTAGGATAGAGATTAAAAGATGAGTTGAGTTTTATGGCTCAGATGTTGTTTTCTATAGCCTTAGGTGATGTTTGGACTGACCACCTGTTTCTAGAAGGTGGGTTTCTGAGGGACAAGAAACCACATATAAGGATAGTAGTTTGGGTTGAAAAGGAGAGTCCTCACAATTGGCACCAGAGACTCTCAGATTCGGCAGGTTATTGACACTGTTCTTTTTTTGTCATAAAGACGTGTCAGCGGTGGTCAATTCTTCTCTTCAACAAATCAAGAAACAACACCTGATTATTGCATCAATAGCACCAGTGGACTTGGATACCATTGGCTCTGACCACTGGCCAATATTTTTCTTTATGTTTAAGTCTTACATTAAAATTGTTCTTACTTTGGTTGAGCCTATTTACAGTAAAGTTTTACAGTCAAAGTCTAAAGACAGTTAGACTTGTAATGACTTTCTGCACTCGCATCCTATCCAGCACCGTTACATGTTCTGTCTTGGCCGGAGTAACAGATCCTCTGAATCCTCTGTCCAGTCACTGTTTGACCCTCTGACAATCGTTAGCTTCTCCCTCATACCCTCGCTCATCCTGCTGCAAGGCATTGACACAAACCCTCTTATTACGCTGTCTGTATGAGGTCATGATCATGAGTAAACACAGAGTCACATTCAAATAATAAGTCCTGTCTGTAAAACAAAGCCTGAATTAAAGGATGGAGAGACCTAACAAATCCAGATGCTTCCAGGACTCAAGGGGTTAATGAATGTGTTTATGTGCTGTGGCCTTTACAGTCACCAGATTTCAACCCACTTGAGACAATGTGGCAAAGCCAACTGAGAAACCATGGAGACTCTCAGTACCCACAGCTGACATTACAACAGCTCATTAATGAGCTTTTACAGGCTCGTCCTCGCCTGATGGTTTTATTTATCCAGTTTTTTTTTTCTTTCATCATATTGATTCCCAAATGGGCAAAAACCTAATTTCACACTGAGCTGATAAAAAAACAGCAGAAGGACAAGCAGGAAAAGATCTAATTTAAACTACGACTTCTCTCCGGATGGGATTTAAATTACAGAGGAACAGCGAGTCCTCCAAAAAAACAGTCGGTAAACGTGGCTGTAATTATTACTGTGGTGGGTGTGAAAAATTACCCAGATATGAGCTGTGGACGGGAGGAAAATCACTGACCAGCGCAGGTAATGTTAAAATTACCTCGGCTCCTCCAGAGAAAGAAATTCAGCCGCAATGAGGCTGCAGGACATTTTTCAAACTGGAGTACTGAAGCTGTTCTGGTGGGTCATGTTTGCCGGATACTTTCTGCAGCTATGACACTGAGAGGAAACAGCATTGTCTCAAAAAGCAGGAATCAAGCAGCAACCGCTTAACAGTTTGTTCTGTAATATTCTGATAACGTGTGGCGTCATATACAAGCGGCAACCTCCGGCGCTGAAAAATGAAGCCAATGCGGAAGTGCAAAAAAGCTGCAGTTCCTCAAATAACCGCTAGAGTAGGCTGCAGAAGGGAGTCAATTACATTTGAGCCCCATGTTAAAATGTCCGATTTCACGACGGAAAAAAACATATTTACAGCCTGGTTCAAAACATTGCTCCCATAAGCTGTTTTTCTACTCCATGACAACTCTGGGGGGGGGGGGAATAAAATATACAACATACATCATTATGCACAATTCATAGCTGTCAATCTAAGTGGCACCACTTTGATTGACAACTAGCCACTGACGGTCTAAACGGCGTCACCCCGGCTAATTCTAGTCACTGAGTTTGGGAAAGAGATCGTCGTGGGGTTAGCCGGCTAGCAACGATATTTAGCATTTAACCTAGCTGGTTAGCCGTAGCTAGTTTGATTATTTCGAATAAAGCGGCTTTTTTCAGCCAATAGCGTTCATTCAGCCGGCCCATAGAACCCGCCTCAGCTCCGCCCTCGCTCCACCTCTTTGTCCATATTTGGAATAACCGGAGGTAGGCTACCAAGATGGCTACGCACTACGATTTGCTTCATTTTTGCTCTTCAGAAACCTATGGGTGACGTCACGGAGACTACATCCATATTTTATACAGTCTATGGTCATATACTGTAAATCGACATCCAATACCATCCAACCTAAACCATGTCAAACACATGTCTGCTATAAATACCTGACCTGGATCACACCAGCCCACGCCACGCTAACCATCAGAGTTGACCTCCTGCAGCTCGGAGAGCGATCGGCTCCGGATGCATCTCGTTAGCGTGGCCCACCGGAGGCCTGTGCTACTTAAAGCACAGCCACGCTGCTGCTGCTGCTGCTGCAGCGACTGCTGAGCTCGCTGCCTGCCGCCGCCTAAAAATAGAAACCAATCTGCAACCCCACCTAATGAGCACAATCCACTTCAGACCGAACTGTCAACAGCCAGCCAACGTGTGTGTGTGTGTGTGTGTGTGTGTGAAGATACAGCTGACCACGCTGTTTTGATCGCGGGTCTGCTGCAAATCACTGCCCCGCCAAGAAGTGTGTGTGTATCAGAGAGTGTAAATGTGTGTGTGTGTGTGTGTGTGTGTGTGTGTGCGCATTAGGTTCTTGCTATCTTTTGTTGCTAAATATAGATGAAGGAAATTTCCGAGTTGCCTTGGCAGGATGACGGCAGCAGGACAAGTAAATTGCCCCCTCTCCCCCCCCCTCTATATCTCTCTCTCTCTCTCTCTCCCCTCTCTCTCTCTCTTCTTTCACCATTTCAAGTCTTTCTCCTTCGTCTCTCTCTTCCCCTAACTCGCCCAAATCTTGCTGACCTGTCTTACCTTCAAAGTAAGTGTGTGTGTGTGTGTGTGTTGCCTTGATTGCATATGTTTCTGCACTTATGTTTGCATGAGCATGTAAATGCATTGTGGGCTTATAATATGTTATTCTGCATAATTATACTGTATGACTTCAGTCGGCTTAATTATTTTTCATTAACTTGATGAAAATAGAGTTAATAAGTTAAAGTTATTGATATGTTACAGCCAACTTTAATTTCTAGAATTCATGATCAGTTCTTGTTTTGAGTGTTGATTTGAGAAATCGATTTCTTTTTGTACAAGAGTCCTATGATTCTGATTAAAAGATCAGATCACTACCTACCTCCATGCTCTTTTAAAGCCTCAGATGTTCCTCTTATGCCTTCACATGTTCAGTAATACAACAATGGCTATAACTTATGATGACTGAATGGTTAATGGTCCTGTAGTGAGATGGAGGAAACTGGTTTAACTGGCTGAAAACTCTGCACCAGTATCACTGTGTATCTCTCCTGATCCAGTCCAGTCAGTACTTTTCATTTATCACATCACTGGACTCTATCACACAAACTGAGCCAGACAAGCTGCTTTATGTTCATTTAACAAGTGCTGCTTTTTTTGGTACAAACAATCTCTTCATCACACCCCGAACGGCTAATGCAACACAAAGTACCACTAGTTAACAAACGCGGAATTTTTCATGCAGTCCCGACGAATTACCGCTCATGACACAGAACCATAAATACGATATTACAAATTCCTCCTGTGGTTGTTGTTTTTGTTTGCACAATGAAGGAAACTGATTAAATAAGCCACTGTTTTTCCCCTGAAACGCTCCATATGGAATAAGTGACTGTCATTACATTAGTACACAAACAGCCCACACAGCTCTTCATTTTCACATCCACCCTTTCATTCGCCATCTCTCTTTGCTCCAATCCATAAAAATGAATAATAATAAAAAAAACTTTCTAGACTTGGTCAGTTGACTCAGAGATTCAAGGCCGCGGCTTTGAAACAGCCTGAGAGAGGAAGTGACCCGAGGTGGCTCCTTCTTATTTATTTGATAAAGACGTGTTCTGGTTGCAACTCTCTGACGGAGCGCCGGATCTTTTCTTACTTATTTGTCCGACGGTGGCTTTTATGGCCCGACCGCCCTCCAGATTTCCACGCCGCCGCAGAAGGACGTTATGAGTCGAAACAGCTGAAAATGTTTTGCAGTTTATCGACGTCTGTGTTTGCTTCGGGTGCTTTCTCGCTGGTCTAGAGTAACTTCAATTCTCATCTCCTCTCATTCAGTGACATCTGATCAGCTGTGATGATGGTCGAAACCCCCCCCCCTCACTGTCTCACTCCCTCTCTCTCTCACTCACTCTCCCTCTCTCACTCTGTCTCTCTCTCCCCCTCTCTCTCTCTCTCTCTCCATCTCTCTCTCTCTATATATATATCTCTCTCTCCCCCCTCTCTCTCTCTCTCCCTCTGTCTCTCTCTCGGACGTTGTTTGAAACCAACACTAATTAGCGCGACTGTGGCTCAATAGCCGCGGATCAATGGCGCTGAGCCGCCGACCGGGAGCGGCGCACAGGGGGCCAATCCGCACATCTGTGGCACCGGGGAATATGACACAACAGAAGGCCTGTCAGCCCAGGTGACGAGTGCTGTCACCACTTCAAGGGGAAGGAAAATTACAGAGATCAATGCGCGAAGAGACTCGTTCCGAAAATGCAACATATCTATTATTGGCCGGGCGGGGGGTCATTATGCCTCATTTGCGTTTCAGCTTTTGACATTTGAAGAGCTAATCTGCAGGATTCTTTCATTTTGGCAACATTGTGCTTGAGTCCCCGAAGATCACTTGTCAGTCAAACACTGAGGCCAATATGCTCTCTGTCCATTTGGCTCTTTTTTCATATCGGATCGGTGAACATGGTGAAAATTATAGCTACTTAGCAGCAGCATCTTAGCATTGTCACTGTGACCATGTTAGCATGCTGCTAATGGTATAGCTCAAACCACCACTGGGCCTAAATACAACCTCACAGAGGCGCCGGTGTGGCTCAAAACAAGTTAAATCCATGAGAGTGTAAACTGTTAAAATCACTTTTGAGTTGCTTCAGAATAACTTTAGAGGAAAGAAATAAACAAAATGTATTGCAGAATAGTTCTCATGCATAAGCTGTTTCTTAGTTAAACTGCCGGAGTTGACATGTTGGACGTGCTCTATAGATTCATATAAAGCATCACTGTCTTATATCAGCGTGCAAAAATAGAAACCCTGTCCTCATCTGTGTTTGATGTAATCCAGGAACAATTCCCAGAAAGTGTAAGCAGCAGGTTTGTTTTAGTCGAGATGCTCAGAGAAATTCGTCCCTGAAGAGCTCTCGTGCTCCGAATGTTTATCGAGACTCAGATTAGTCTAATCTATTGGTTTTCCTCAGCCGTTTCTGTGTCTGTCCTCCGATGAGTTTCTCAGCCCGGCAGAGATAATCTCATCATTTGTTTCACGCTCTCGAGAACTTAATTCTCTGTGTGGTTTTAATCAGTTTCTTTTCAATGAAGCTCTTGCAGATTTGGATGCACGGTCGTCTCAAATGTGTCTTTTAAACATACACAGGTCTGAAGGAATGTTTCCTCTGACTGCTAATTTAACATTTGCTTTGCAGTAGAGACCAACATGCAAAACCATCTGCAGGTTGCAAAAGAGCAGATCGGCGCTCTCTCATATCGCTGAGTCAGACGTGGCGTCGGTGAAGCGTGACACTGTGACATTTCCAGCACACGGTCGGTTATTTGGGCATCGGTTCGGAGCATTCTGCTGAAAAATAAAACTCTCATCTCACCCCCCGAAACATGAGTTATTAAGAAATAATAGAGGAACATATGCTGCCAGTTGACATCAGTATCACAATTTTACATTATAATTTATTACCCCATTGAGATCAAATTAGATCGGCAGCTGGTCGCGCATGCATCCCGCGCCGCTGTTCGGCGGCACAGACGAACGCTTGTCAGAAACAGTGAAATGGCATTTTAATAGAAGAGAAGTGAAGGGCATGTTCTGAGTGATTTCAAAGGTGTATTCATGAAGGTGCTTCAGATTTGAGACTTTAAATAGGTGCATTTTGAGTTGGTGCTATTCAAGAATTTCTCAAGGAGGAAAAACACTCACTGCAGAACTGAACAACTCGACAGTGAAAAAGTTTGAATCTGAGTTAAATATTTGTAGATTTTGTAGAAACCAAATGTGCTTCTTTCTGATTTCTGTGAGATGAAAAATGCTCCGGCTGACCTCTCCACCTGACCTTTGACATCCATCAGTGACACCTGTGCCGTCCAAGTGGCAACCTCCGGCGCTGAAAAATGAAGCCAATGCGGAAGTGCAAAAAAGCTGCAGTTCCTCGAATAACCGCTAGAGCAGGCCGCAGAAGTGAGTCAATTACATTTGAGCCCCATGTTAAAATGTCCGATTTTACGACAGAAAAAAACATATTTACAGCCTGGTTCAAAACATGGCTCTAGTCTCATAAGCTGTTTTTCTACTCCATGACAACTCTGGGGGGGGGGCGGATTTTTTTATAAGGCGTTGGTTTAAAATATACAGCATACATCATTATGCACAATTCATAGCTGTCAATCTAAGTGGTGCCACTTTGATTGACAACTAACCACTGACGGTCTAAAGGGCGTCACCCCGGCTAATTCTAGTCACTGAGTTTGGGAAAGAGATCGTCGTGGGGTTAGCCGGCTAGCAACGATATTTAGCATTTAACCTAGCTGGTTAGCCGTAGCTAGTTTGATTATTTCGAATAAAGCGGCTTTTTTCAGCCAATAGCGTTCATTCTACCCGCCTCAGCTCCACCCTCGCTCCACCTCTTTGTCCATATTTGGAGTAACCGGAGGTTGGCTACCAAGATGGCTGTGCACTACGATTTGCTTCATTTTTGCTCTTCAGAAACCTATGGGTGACGTCACGGACACTACGTCCATATTTTATACAGTCTATGGTGCCGTCACGTCACCTGACTCCAAACATCCACACAAGTAACAATGAAGCCATTTTAAGCTTAGTATGAAAAATGCTGCATGTGATGGCCTTAAGTAACAACTCTGAGCACATTATTAATGCCACCAACCAGACTGCGGGATCAGCAGCAGCAGGGCCCCCAGTGTTTTGGTCAAGGACGCCATGACAAAGACGAACGCTCGGGCCGCTGTGGGAGCCGACCATGTGACCTCCAGGTGTGCAGGACGGTCACTTCGCCCACAAGAATAAACTCTGCTCTGAATCATCATGGGAGCAGATGCTACATAGATGCTACAACACTAAATATCCCTCAGTGTGATGCAGGTGTGTCTCATCTTCGTGCATCAGCTGACGCCTCCGCAAAGCACAAGACAATGGCAATAATTACCTGGAGCTTGACGTCCTCAGATCGCCTGCCAGTCGTCAGCCAAGGAAACCTGCAATAAACAGAAAGAAAGAGAACAAGCTGAGTGAAGCATCAGTCATCTGAGGAAGAAGGGGGCAGGTCGGCGGCTGACACAAACCGGTGAGGGGGGGGGTAATTAGACGAAAGAGTGAGCCTGATTGGTGCATTTGTCTACATCAATGAGAAGTAAGTGGGAAGACGAAGCAGCTGGGTTTTACATGGAGGAACAAAGCAGCGAGACACAATGATGGAGGAATCACAGGAAACTGTAGATGTTCAGCTCAAATGTGAACAGACAGTTTAAAAGCAGCCTGTGACATTTAGCCAAACAGCCCGATGTTGTTCGTTATCAGGAACATGTCAGTTCGAGCTGAAAACTGTCGACGGGGCGGGAGTTGTTAGAGGGAGAGGGCGATGACGTGCAGGCCGCCGCTCGGACCCCGAGGCATGCTGGGAAGCTCGGGGGAAGTTAATGCTTGATTCTGACTTCGCCAAACAAGCGGCGTCAGAGAGCTGGAGCGGAGCAGCAGCGAGCCGCTCAGCAGGACGGATCAGTGTGACACAGAGCATGAGGCCGAGAGAGAGTGAAAACACTCCACTTTCTCCTGCACTGAACGCGATGTGGGGACAGAAGGGCTGATGAGACGAAAGTGTTTCCCTAAAGAGCGAGTTTGTCCAAAGCTGTAGAGACTCACCGGTGGAGACGAGTGGATTATTATCATTTATTTATTTAATCTTATTTATTGTTTTCTGCACTTTGTCACTTGTTCTGGCAAACAAACAAACAAATAAACAAACAAACCAACGAATGAATGAATGAATGAATGAATGGATGGATGAATGTGTGCTCACTGCTTCCTGTTGAGAGACTTAAAATCTGACAGTTAAGTGGCAGCCGAACAGAAATCTTAACTTCTTTCAGCACCTCCTTTTTAACTGTACGCACCAATCGCAGTGAATGCAAGTGTTAGCCGAAGCGTTAACAGCTGATTACCTCCGAGTTAAAGGACACGAAATGAAAGCTGTGAAACTGTCATTTGACAGTCACGAGCTGAGAGCGGTTCAGTCGCCGCTTGACGAGCGAGACATGAAAGCAAACGAACCGTCAGTCGGAATATGAAGATGTGTCGCAGTGACATGTGGCAGGATGAGAGAAATGGAAGTGTCAGTCAAAATGTAAACATTGCCAGAACTGGAAGTTGGGTTGGATTTTCCTGAATTAAAAAAAATGCAATACAGTGATGGTGTCTGTGTCTCCAACTCTTATTTTCTTATTTCACTGTGTTTGGTTCGTTTCTGGGTGTCAACCTCTGGGCGCCGTGTTTGCAGCCAATAACAGCACAGAGGGTGTAAGAGCCAAGCAGTTCGTAAGCAGGAATCTATGAGGATCCGCTGAGCCTGAGTCACAACACACCGTCCTCATCCTGCCTCTGAGTCCATGAGACGCAAGCGGCAACCTCCGGCGCTGAAAAATGAAGCCAATGCGGAAGTGTCCGATTTACGACAGAAAAAAACATATTTACAGCCTGGTTCAAAACATGGCTCTAGTCTCATAAGCTGTTTTTCTACTCCATGACAACTCTGGGGGGGGGGCGAATTTTTTTTATAAGGCGTTCGTTTAAAATATACAGCATACATCATTATGCACAATTCA